>JAECUM010035525.1:0-21790 GCA_016617855.1 Megalonaias nervosa
TTCAATACGTCATCAACGCAGAAATCACTCTGAGCATCCGATATTTTCAGTTATTGAGTGAGATTTGGTGCTGAACGAAATTGTGCACCTTAAATATGGCCTTTAATTTGTCAAAAGCTTCCTGACATTTTTCAGATCAATGCAACTTAGATTTCATACTGAACAAATTGGTCAAGGGTTCAGCAGTTACTGAAACATTTGAGCAGAGTTTCCCATAATATACAGCTATGCCCAAAACTCGTATCAGTTGGGGTTTACTAATAAATATTGGGAGTTCATATATGGCTTAGACATATATTTCAACAGTTTTAACTTGACAGTGTCCAATAATATGTCCTGAAAATGTGACAAAAGCAATTGTCACATTTGCAACATTGAGTGATCAAATAATTTCCGAATCGCTTCCTAATGGTCATTCAAGGTGCCATTGTAGATTATGACGTCATCGATCTAAGTGGCCAAATTATCTATACCAGATGTTATCATGTACAATTCAGTCATGAACATTGACGGAGAATTTTTCGTTGCCAATGGCATCACTTTATAATGATAAACGTCTTCTTGGGTTGGGAATGTTGAAAGCCTTATGCCTTTTAGAAGGTCAAACTTGATGACATTTTGCATTTCCAATTTTCCCAAAGCATTCATCGAGGTTTTGCATTGGAAATGAGTCTGTTTTGGTGACACGTTTCGCTTTCCTAAACTCACTGCACATACGGAAAGTACTATCTGGATGCGGCACAAGAAAATATGGTGAACTCATGTTAATTTTTTTTTTTTTAATACAGTCACTCTCTAGTAAACACTGATCGTCTTTTTTTTAAAACATTCCTTCTTTAGACGATATATCCTGTAAAGATGCGATGTAACAGTAGCAGAATCTACAATTTCAACGTCATGGTAGATTTTATTTGTTCGTGTTGGAGTATCTGGTAACAAGTGCTCTTATTCACTTAATAGCTGATGTATTTCACACTATACTGGCAACAGTAGATGTGAATATTTCTGGTCCAGTTTCTGGACCTATAGATGACTGTGATGCGAAACTATAGTCGGGCTATTGAATAATAGAAGCGTGTATCATTTCAGACAAACGTTTCAATTAGTTTGTGGTGTAAATAAAATTTCTGTTTACGATAGTTTCAAGCAGGGGCGGTTTTGTTGATATTGAAGGGATCTGTAATATTCGCAAATGTAAAAGTTCGTTTCTATTTATATGTACTAAGATTTAAAGAAGATTTTGCGAAACTAGAAATGATTTTAATTTTGTTAATATTTTAATTTGTTGTTTAATTAGAAATTGACTTATTCCTCCGTTTGTACATTCATGTTTGAGGAAGGGTACCTATATTGTGTTCGTTGTGTCTTTAAATTCCTTGCATGTTGCAAACGCAAGATCTGCTAAGAATGGCATTTCTGTTTCTAAATGGTTTGTCAATACTCTGTTATTTTGTATTTAATTATTATATTTTAGAAGATATTATGTGTCAGGTTCTTGAAGAATTATATATCTACGTTTCATTTTTTAAGAATGTAAAGCAGGAACTTACGGATTTAACTGCAATGAAACCTGTGGTTACTGTTTAAATGGAAACAACAGTTGCTCAGAGACGTATGGTCAGTGCAGCGGCGGCTGCCAAGCTGGCTGGATGGGTGAAACATGTAAATCAGGTACTAATATTATATTCTGAATATACATGATCATCTTTTTCCTCCAATATTTGGTCCGTGTTCTTTGTAGTCTTTTGTGTAATCATGTGTTATTGCAGTTTTTAGGTGGTAATTGCGTTGTGATCGTTTTGACATTCCTTTTTTGAAGTAATTTCCAAGCATCATTCTTCAACATTATATAAAACATTCGGATGCAAAATTTCTTTGAAACCTATGCTATGATGTACCATCGGAGAAAATCTGGAACGTTTCAGTGAGTTCAGCACAACCAAGTTTTTGATGACAGTCGAATATTTAATTTCACTTTTCTATCATATTATATAAGTGTTACAAGTTTTCAGATTCTCTGCCTTCTATCCTTTATCCATTTGAGCTAGAGCTTTCTGTTTATTTGTGTCAGGGTTTTTCTACGGTTTATTCTGGTTTGTGTGTTGTTATATTTACCTTTTCATTACACACCTTATAAACCCCATCATATAGCTAGCCCTGTCTTGACATGCCGTAAAACCACATATATTAATAAGTACATACTATTCCAACTCTATGGTCTGAAACTAAATAGTAGACAAAGAGAAACCAAATTTAATAAAATTCAGCAAACAAACTTACTTCCCTAGATTACAAATTGAACATTTAAAAGGAACCGACTGTATTGTGGAGTAAGAACCAAATAATCCGAAAAGTTCTATCACAGGTAAAAATGAAAAGAGCATTCCGAATGATTTCCAGTATTGTTGTAAATGATTTCCGATCCTGGATGTGCAGGTGCACCAATAATCCTGAATGTGCAAATGTGCCAGCAATCTTTATCTCAGAATGATAAAATCCAGTGTCTTTGAATGAATTCAGACTAATCCCAAAATAGTGATTTTGTCCAAAATGTAAATGTGCACTTTGCACTTCCGAAGCATAAATTAAATAAATAATTCCGTTCAAATTATAACTAAAGACAACTAAATGTGATCCACAAAAGACTGATATTAAGATAGAAATGAACAATTGTTTAGTTGGCATATTTATATACAGACTGGCATCTAACAGAGGATTCAACACAATGAACTGGACATATGTTATTTCCAATGGAAATTTCCATAAAATTCGTAACCATGATCCGGTCTGATTACTTAACTTTTAGCAAACAAACTAACATAATTCAAGTAGACCATGGTTTTTCCAAGGTAAACAAATGTCCTGATATCAAACTCAAGTAAACATATTTTTTAAAACATTATTTTAGTCTAGTAGACCTAAACTTCTATTATCAATTACGAACAAAGGTCAAGAACTGAATACAAACTAATTATACATAACACCTCCCTTATAAAGGAAAAGAGAGATGTATACATCATGGCATATAGTTACATATTTTTCAAATGTACATATGATACTTTAATAATTGAAAGTACATCGCAAGTTGTCTTATATATGAAACCAAAATACATCAAGCAATAAAATGATTCTATACACCTGACTATCTTTGCCCTTGATGTGTCTAATGTCAACGTTATAATTCTGCAACAACAAACTCCGCCTCAGCAATCTCTGGATTTTGTTTATATTTAGTTAATCAAAGTAAGGGGGTTGTAATCAACGAATACAATAATTGGAGAATGATGTGAACTATTATATACTTCAACGTGTTGCAGAGCCAGTATCAAAACCAAACATTCCTTCTCGAGTGGGGAACAATTTCTCTGGCCCTTAATTTATCCAAAGGGTAAGACTAATGCAATTTGGATTTCATACTCAACAAATGCGTCAGGGAATCAGCAACTGTGGAGAAATTTGAACAAAGTGTTAATAATATCCAGCCATACCCGAAAATCACATTAGTCGCTTGATGCTGATTGGCATTGGCATTCAGATACCCCTTACCTTAAATTCCACAGATTTATCTTAATACTGTCTTAAACATGTCTTACAAATGTGACATAAGAACTAGAAAACTTACTATTGCCTAAATTATTTGTCACTTTTGCATCACTGAGTTGATCAGTGCATTTCCGAATAGCTTCCAAATGATCGTTCCAGGTGTAGTTGAAGGTGATAGCGTCATCAATGTAAGCCTCATAATTATATAGACCAAATGTTATCAACTGCTAGAATATTCACGGATAATTTTTCGTATCAAATGGCATCTATTTTGATTGATAAAGTCCACGCGGAGCTGCAAGTGTTGAAATTTTATTTGTTCTTTCCTTAAGTGGAATTTTCCAGAACCCTTTCAAACAGTCGACGTTGGTGACTTATTTTGCATTTCCAATTTTTGCAATGCATTCGTCGATTCTTGACATTGGAAATTGATCTAGTTTGATGACACTGTTTTCTTTTCTATAGTTGGTACACATGCGGAAATTAATCTCTTGTTTCGGGACATGATTATTTTACTTGGTTCATTAAATTAATTCTCCAGTAAATATTGAATGTATTTTTTAAAAAGTTCCTACTTGAGAAGATTCATCCGTAAAGATGTTGTTTCACAGGTGTAGACTCTCCAATTTCAAATTCATGGCAGATTTTATTTGTTCGTTTGGAACATCTGGTAACAAATGCTCGTACTCAAATAATAGCTGTTGCTGTTAACTCGTTCTTGTAGCTGTAGTTGTGAAAGTGTTTGGTCTAGATTGTTTAATATTTCTGAGTTCCAGTTATTGGTTAAATCAACGTCACCACAGTCAGATTGCATGCCATTGTTTTGGTCCTGAACGTGTGGTTACAGGTACACTAAATTGATTGAATGAAAAACAGGTCATGGAGTTTACGGAGGACTCTAGAAATGGTATTAAACTACCAAACGACTGGAATATAAAGTCTCTAGCAGAGAAACTGTGATAATTGTATCGTTTGAGTGCATCGTACTGATTTATCAAAGAATCACACAATGTAATATGCATTTTCAGAATCACAGTCTGAGCCCTTTAATAGAGTCATTAACTTGGGAGTGACATTAGAAATAGAACGTAATAAATTAGTACAATCTTTTGAGGAAGAAAGAGAATTTATATAATATGTTGGAAGAAAAAATAGAGTATCTGACTAGATCGCCCACTACTTCTGAAGCATCGGAAACTTTTGATGAGTTTAGCTCTGATGATGAAGGTATCATAGGGCAGGTCAATTAAACTGATGTTTGGGGCTATTATAGAGGAACGGAATCAGAACAGTTTTACAAACTGATATATCTCTGGGCAGAAGAAAAGCTACGCTAGCGTAAGAGGAAATTAGTATTGTTTGTCTGTTGCTGAACATAAACAACCAAAACGTTTTGATAAAATTTACAAGACGTTTGATGTTATTGGGCACGTATATTAGTCTGACAAAGTTTATGTTGGTGCTGTATTCAGGAGTGGGTCATTTGAGGTTATTGACACAGTCTTTACTCCGAAAGCTAGTTTATTTAGGGCTGCCAAGGAAATACACACACTGAATTAGTTGATAAGGGCTGATATAGAACTTGTATTACTATTCGCGGACTCCACTGGTTTTTATATAAAATACCACTGGAGAATTAAAACGGGATACACCGCAAGCGACTTTATGAAACAATGGCATCCACTCACCCCTTGTCGGAATTTTACGATAACCGGTCGAAGTCCAAAGAAACAAAACCATATCTGAAATAAACGCTCCAATATGTTTTAGATGATTCGCTTTGGATGCTGAAAAGCGTGCGAGTTGGTGCAATACCCAGTGATGGATCATTTGAGCTTATTTGGACAGAGATGAATTTGATACACATTCTCTATGAGTTTATGGATTTATTTGCTAAGGAATATTAAGATAGCGCGCCTGTTTATTTACAAACCAATCGTGTTGTATTTCAGATAAAGATCAATGACGATCTATTATGTGTGCACACCCAGTTAGATAAACTTCCACATTTGTATAAAGCTCAATGACATTGCGAAACAACACATGCAAAGGTGTATGCTTTGGAAAATATGATCTCTGAGGCAGAATATGCCACTGTGAATACTGTACACATATAGTTCTGACCAAGGAGCTCGCTCATGTATTAAATATGACGTCAGAGACAAATTACGAAATGAACTTTGCAGGACATGTGGATCTGTTCGTGAGTATTACAAGGCGTGTAAACACAAACAGTAATTGCACAAACACCTGTAATTGCACTGACACCTATGATTACACAGACAGATAAAGAAATAAATTATTTAATAGCCACAATCAAATCAATTGCAGTTTCTAATTCTGGCAAATTACAAATAATAAAACAAAGTCTTGAACGGATTTCTTATATAAGAATGCCAACCGTGCCTCGCCTAAAGCACCTTGCACAGCAACATGGAATACACATACCAAGTCTTATGCAAAAGGCTGATATGCACGAACTATTGAGACCTAAACTTACACCGAATCCGCCACCGATCACTAATCCACCTCCGGTTGTTAATACAAAAGCAGTTGTAGAACAACTTAAACAGTTTGCATTTGTGCGTAGTATAGAAATACCCAGAGATTCCAGAAAAGCTTTCATACTTGAGATAGTAAACATGTTTGAACAAAACCATCGCAGTATTGTGGATGAACAAAATCATCATCGCATTGAGGATGAAAAAACCGTCATCGGGATCAACAAAAAATGTCTTGTATTTGATATTTCTACTGAAGTTGCAGAGTATGTTCGTGACCGATTATAACAATTACGTGTATCTGAATTAAAATCTCACAAATCTAGCGGTGACTTAGAAAATCTCCTGGCAGTTATCCTACACACCTACAAAACAGGCAAAGACGCTCGACAACTGTTAACATCTTTGATCTCTGGAATCCCATCGTTGTTACAAAAGTTTGCTCACTCTGGAGTTAAAGCAGATATTGTCCTTACTACACATGTAGTTGTGCCGCTTAATCGTAACAAGCATGGATTTAAAATGGACAATTTTGTTATATCTGGCTACTGACAATAAAGACATGCCTTGAAAATACCGGCAACACTTGTCTGAACTCAACTTTAGTATTACCGAATTTCCCGGGCAGGTTAGTAAGGCCACACTGAACAAATCTGAAACACTTAACATATCTATCACTGTTAATGTGTTCACGTACGATAAAGGCTTTCATCCTTTTGCACTATCCCAACTGTCGTAACTCCCCTCCCAGCTTTGTTGGGGTGGGTGTCATGGGTTTGGTTATCGTTATCTAGAGGTGATCGCCTACGGTGTAATTTGCCCGGAGCAAGTATCAATAGAAATTGTGAAATTTACAGGTGGAATAGATAAAGATCTGAGCAGGTATATAGAACAAAAAGACACGAGCCCCCGTACAAGTACAAACAATAAAATTTAATCAAAAGTTCATAGACCATAACATTCATAAAGAATTGTAATAATAAATTACATTAGCACGATACACTTTTTTGATTCAAATTTTTCAAACGAATTTCAAAATACAAATATGCTTTTACAATAGCAGATCTGTTAAGCGATAGAATTTAAATATCATCAAATCGAGTGAAATCAAACACTGCTTTGTACAGATTTATAACCTGATAGGTTTTGCATCAGTCCAATCTCTTCGACTGTTCCTTTGGCTTCCTGTGCCTGTAAGTCTGGGTCCTTTCACTTTCCCCTTTTTCCCGAATTCTCAGGTGTATTACTGTCTTTAGCCTTCCAACTTGTGTGGTCACTTGCAAATCCGTGATACGTCACGTAGACCCTGGTGGGACAAATCTCACCTTGTAAAAGTAAACAAACGACACCCTAAGTGTTCTGCTGTATGCCCCTCCTGAGAAGAGCTCCTAATATTTTCTTGTTACTGTCAGATAAATTCTATACTAATTCAAACAGATCCTACGGCCATCTGGTCTTACCTAAACAATGCGGACCATACAAACCTAGCTCCCAAAGGTTAATGTAGTCCCAATGGCTATTTCAATTACTGGCGGACATTACACAAATGACTGAATGAAATTCCTTACACTACGGTATTTATAACAACAATGAAGTAGTTATCATACGTGAACTCATATCGGAGAATTCAGACGGGTTCTCGCATCTCAACTAAAATAAATCATGAAATTCTAGGTACCTGATTTCCTATATAAAAAAAGGCATGAAATTCTAGATACGTAATTTCCTAGAATAATCGAGACTATACCTTCAAACGAGCCGTCAATGTATATATAAAGAAACATATCATTGTACGGACTCAGATAAACGAACTCAACACAGTTATACCATATCAAGAAAATTGATCTACGAATTTAAACAAATGAATCCATGCAAATACAAACAAATAAATCAAACAAATCATCATAGTAGTATCAACGAATTACATAAAAATTGATGCAAATACCTTGTGCTTTCAAGCTTTTGTGTCTGTCGATTTTTCCAGACAATCGCTTCCCCTGGATGATTTTACGAGTGAATTTACTTCTTAAATCACTCGCAGTCCGCTTACATTTGTTTCTCTTGCAGAAAAAAGCGTAGACCGATTTCAAATTTGCTATTAGCACAATTAAACTGAGAGTTTTTATGTGAAACCACGCCCCCTTCACAGCGTGACCAATCTGGATGAAATATACAATTCCCGCCTGAACTAGGCTCAAACAGTGCAGTTTACCTGACAAACATTGATTACCCAACTGATTCCTGTTAACTTTCAGAAATGACAGTTTTCCATACCGATCAGAAGTTGACCCCTATCTTGTTCAGTTTAAACAAACGTAGCCTTAATCAAAAATCGTTAAACTCATGACAGAGACTGTACCAATCCGTGCATTATGGTGATTTAAACTCGTGCCAACCCCCATAAATCTAATTAATCGTTCGCCTATCCAACTTAATGTTTTCTTGATAGATCGACATAAATTTGGCCCTTTACACCAACCATCTGCAAAATGGATGAACTCAGATTGATTTGATGTTGCTGCCTGAAATGTTTAATTCAGGGTTGATATCGCACTGCGTATGGATGAAGAATCTTGCTCGGTCGCTGAACCAACACAGCAAGCACTAGCATAAGAACTTTTCATGCAGACGTTGTATGTATGTATTTAGCACCAAACATCTGCTGACCGACCGTGATTTTTACTGTGGTGGTATAAGTGAAAAACCGCAGAGTGCAATAATGCCAGAACCAGGTAAAACATTCTCAGATTCACTGCAGTGCACGAAAGATGAAAGTTCTTTATATCATCTACGTTGACTTTGAATGTCTCAACGTTTCAGCAGCAGACGTGAAAGCGTCCAGTTCTGCTTTCAAAAATGTAAACGCGTCCAACCAAACATGAGAAGTCGCTGACGAACATAACATGTAGATGTGACGAGCAGAGTGACCAGTTTTGAATTGTGAGATGGTTAAGGTGTTGCTTAAATTCCACGAGGCTAGCACGAATTGTAATCGAAAACAGCTCTTCTCGCCCGTAGACATGCTTACGACTGGTGATAAAATTCGTGTGTTCTTCGCAGACACTCATTGCTGTATACATGATTGTCCTTTTTTCCAAAGACAAAGTTCTTCTACCACTGGAAGTAAATGTTCCGGTTCCAAAATTAGAGATCACTGCCACATCATTGACGCCTTCAGGGGTGCTGTACACAGCATATGCAATCATCAGTTCAGACATTACCCGAACACAACAAATCCGTGTAGATTTCGTAGCTTGCGTGGGTATGATAGCAATTAATAATGCAGGCAGTAGCCACGGTATCAATCTAACCGATAAGAGTGATCTCCACATGACATTTAGGCTCGGATAATTACAATTCATCGATTCGTTAGTTTATGAATTCGTCCTTGGAAAAATTAGTGGGCAATAGAACAACCGAGAACTGCGCAATCACTCGTCGCTACTTTCCCACCAATTCAAACCTGGTAACTAGAAAAGGTGTGTACATGTGCGACTGGAATAAAGCACCTAACGAAACGTTTTATTCATCGCTGTCACGTGAATGCATTTTAGATAAAAATATGAGCACGCCAACGAATTTTGATTTGCACTCGAGCGCAAAATCCTCGGTGACTATTTAGATCTGTATCTGCAAACCGATGTGTTGTTGCTGTTTGACGTGTTTAAGGAATATGGTGACACTGCTATGTACGTTCACAAGCTTGATCCAGACATTACTTCTCATCACCTGGAACGGCTTGGGATAAGATGTTGTCTAAAACCAAAATCGAGTTGGAATTGCTCACCGACATAGATATGCATCAGTTCATTGAGCGATCACTTCGTAGCGGAATTTATATCACGAATAACAGAAATGCGCGGGCCAACAACCCAAATGTTGGCGATTGTTACCACGCTGCCCAGAACAGTCACATCATGTATCTATATCAAAATAACCTCTAATGATGGGCAATGATGCAACTGTTACTGGTTGGTGGGTTTCACTAGATTGACTCCACACAGACTGATGTGGAAAAACACGTATGCGATGGCAACAACACCTCTGATACGTCTTTGAAGTTGATCAAGAATAGCCTGAACATTTACATGAGGAACATAGCGATTATCCTCTGGTCCCAGAAGCTTTGTTAATGCTTAGTACGTGGTTGTTCCCGTATCCGTGCTCGATCGTTGATGAATCGAGACGCAAATACACTGAATGCAAAAAACTAGTATTAAGTCTTAGGACCAAACTCAATTATGCGAAGCCTCAAGCCATATCTAAGATTGGGCATGCGTATAACTAAGATCCATCGAGTGCTTGAATTTTACCAAAATGTTTAGTTGGATGCATAAATCCAAATGAATACAGATCTGAGAACAAAGCCACCAAGGAATCTGAGAATGACTTTTTCAAGCTTATGAACAATTCAGTGTTCGGAGAAGTAATGGAGAATCAGAGCAAAAGAATTTAAGTCGACCTTGTCAGTGATAGTGAACAAAATAGGCTTCGAAGACTTATCGGTGACCAGGCCTTTGAGACCAGAAAACTCTTTGATGGTGGTCTAATGCTGACAAAACCAATCTATATTGGATCGTCCGTATTAGACTTGTCGATGCTGCTCAAGCATGCGTTTTGCTAGGACAAGATCGGACCGTTTTATCAGGATCGGGTTAAGATGCAATATACCCGACACCAAATCGCTGATGATGCATACCACAATCTACGATGCGTGTGCTGACATGACACAAGTAGTTTTGCTTCAAGAGTTTGATATCAGCGATTATCCAAGAAAACCATCCGTTGTTTATTAACAACAATAAAATATATTGTTGGGAAGGTCAAAAACGAATGTTCGGGTAAAGCACTCAAAGAGTATGTGCGACTGTGGCCTAAAAATGTATTCAATCGTGGTTGGACCACACACTCTGACGATTAAAAAAGTGCGAAAGGAGTTTTACAGGTTATTGTGCGACACCACCTCCGGCACGACATGTACGTTGAATGTCAGCGAAAGCAACAAATATGATACGATGTCACAAACATCATATGGGAGTTTACCTATGCACTAAAGTTTGTCCCTTCTTGATATTGCGCGATGGAATCACTACCTACAGAATTGGCCATCACCTTATTGTGAGTGACACGTCCACTAGTGGTCCCAAACGTTAACTTGATGGTTGTCTTGGAGTATCAATCCGTTTTCAAACAGTAAACACATCGACGAGACACAATCTGGTCAGTAACTCAGTGCCGTTCTCTTTCCAACTCTCCCTGTGCATACAAAGTTCGAACAAACATATCTCCGAGTTGGTAACGGTGCCGGCTGTGAAATAATTATCTGAGTAAAAGTGACAGACTTTTGCCAAATCGCAAAAGCTGGTTTTAATGCAACCGTGTGCTTGACTTCGTGTTCAATGCTGATATGACTAATGTAAGCCTTGCCAACCATTCATGAGACCGCTCTGGTATTATTAGCAATTCTTGCGCATACTGATGACCATATAACCGTTCTACAAGAGTACGATTAAATCGTTCCACTACAGCTCGGTCACGATCAAT
This sequence comes from Megalonaias nervosa, assembly GCA_016617855.1. Classification (NCBI taxonomy): domain Eukaryota; kingdom Metazoa; phylum Mollusca; class Bivalvia; order Unionida; family Unionidae; genus Megalonaias; species Megalonaias nervosa. Next base: position 11,589 of record JAECUM010035525.1, read on the forward strand.
ATTGACATGTTCGACACGCCCTCGCACACGGTGTATGGTTAACAAAGCAGCAGAAAATCCGAGAAATTCTTTAACAGGATTCACTTGTAACAGCCGTGGACATTTTAGTGGTTCGCGTACATAAATGCGCTCAAATGCATCTGCGACACTTGCAGAGTCTTTTGATGTCAACGGCTTTCCTTCTTCGTATCTGCTGGAAACATCGACAACGGTTAATGCACATTTGTACGTCCTCAATCGGCCTTGTCGATCATGGACAAGATAGTGTGGAAGAAACAACAAATCGGCCTGAATATCTGATTTGGTATTTGGACATCTATCACGTGATGCTTTTCTCGGCACTCGCAAGTAAATTTGCCACAGCGCTTATTTGGCCAACCATGTTGCAGTAATCCCATGAGTGACCTTCGCTTCACTGGCTTGCATTTCCATGGCGGCTTCGCCTTTCCAATACCTACTCAGACTATAGGATATTTTTGATAATGTCGAGCCTTTTCTATCCATTGTTTATTTCAGTATAAGTTTACTTTTAATGTGAGCCATGGGAGTCAGAGCTTCCGAGTGCAACTTGACTTTCATACCTCCTTTGACGAACCATCTTGCGATTCGTTCTCCAGGACTTTGTTCCGCAATCGCATTTACATCATGAATGAGATCGACATCTGCGGGTGGACGTGCACGGATATCGTTTGACGCCTTGTAATCAAGGTCATGTCAGTAACATGCAGCATCAAAGCTATTCACAGGTGCTCACCAGGCTTTGGATGATTGTTAGAATCGAGTCATATATCATGCCGTGTACAGGGTCCACACTAACTGTACATCCAGGAAGGTGTTTTTCACCGGGATATTTACTCCATGGTGTTCCGGCTAACTTTGTTAATGCAGCAGCACTATCCCTGCCAATTTAGTTTTAAATCAGACCCTGCATGTAAGACGCTATTATGTCCACCTATGAACGTGAACTTCTTTACTCCACATCGAACACAAAATTACAGCGAACGATGCTCGTCCGTTACTCCAGTTAAATTTACGGTGGGTGTTTAGGCGCGGCATCGTATGAAGACATGATTGTATTGTATAGATTGTTTATTCAATGGCATCATAAGAAAGGAAATAGGCGCTTTTGGAAAATGACTTCTCTACAAAAGCAACAACTACACCACCCACTTACAGTGACGAATCTAGAAGTTCCGTATTTCCATACTCAGTTCGTGCACTGCAAATTGGCCGTACTGAATCAACAAAACCCCAGTTGTTGAAGATGGTTTTTTTCCGATGGCCCAAGTGGGATTGGTTGTACGTGATTTTAAGAAAGCGGTAAGAAGATGTGGAAACACACCATTGATTTCGTTTCCACCATTGGTGAAGCAACTACCATTGACGGTTTGGATTGAAACGAAAACAATCTTGTAGCGTAGGACAATATGATGTTTCTGCACCAAGTCAATCCCGCAAAAATATTTTCAGGAGGCCGAAACAAAATCACGAACGTCATCGATTTGACTCAACGATACGCATATGTGCATAAATTTGTCCGTGACAATTGTAACATGCTGATGATATTTCGTGGCATTGAAGCATATGCATTTGGAAATACTCAATGCACGTAGTGTGCCGCCGACGGCAGTGGAGATAAGTTTCGTGATATGTTTGTGTGGATCACAAATAATCCGTATAGTTTGCTCACCATTGATTTGTCTGGAACTTGCAGGGTTAAATATCGTGAGGGCTATCACACATCAATTTAACAATAGAAATCAATCACTAAAGTTTCTGCCATTGATGTCATAGAAGAGTATGAGAAGCAACTTTTCTAAAGCTGCTCATGAAATGCAGGAACTGATTCGTAATATCATAGGCGGCAGCCAAACTTCAATGATAAGACTGCGTGAGAAGATGTCACAGCAGGCTTTGAACAAACATTTGCACCCTGATTAAACCCACAAAGGTCATTGACAAACGTGCAGAGAATATTTAGAAAGCTACAAGAGAAGGAGCGGAAGAAGTGGCAGAATTAACGGGACAGAAGAAGAACTGTGTTCAGTTTGAAAGACAGCTGATGGCACTAAGGCTGTCAAAATCAACGAGAGAAAGCGCAGAGATTATTAAACAGTTATTAGCGCACACTGAGGTAAAAGAAGAGGAGGCTGAGGGAAGACACCATCCAAATACAAGTTATCAAAGTTACCACATGCTGAAATATTTAACGAGATTGGCTGTCAATAAATCAAAAATAATCTTCTAGCATTGGCAGAAAATTTTCTAAGCGATGGGACAAACTGTGTAGGGCTATGTTATAGGGTCCGTTCCAAACAGACAGCAAAATCGTTTCGGTCAGAAGGTTTCGAGTTTTGAGGAGTTTCACTGTGTAATGTCTATGTGTTTAAAATGAATGCAGAAGGTTTTTGACTGCTTTGTTAATTATTCAATATTAGACAAAAAATGTCTGTATTACGACGTTTGTTTCGTTTCCTTTATAGACGTTGCGCATCACAGTAATTAATTTTGCAGGCAAATAATATAAACCTACGTCTTTCAATAGTCTATCTTTTTAAAATATCCGTATGCGAGGCATTACATGTTTGGTTATGTCGCATCTCGAAACATTTCCGCTTTAACATTTCCGATGGTTATGCAGCTCGTATTCATCATCAACATCATAACAACCATGCATCACCAAATATCATCACCATCTCTGTCTCTATCATCATCATAATCATCGTCGTCGTCATTATCATCATCATCTATGCGGTTTCAATAACATGCCAGACTAAACAAATAGTTAATGTGCAATTCAAATTATGAAAATACAGACTGAAACTCTATTATGATATTTTGTATGGCAGCAGTGTAAGTCTCACATCTTGATCAGTGTTCCAGCTTTGATAGTTTTTCTTGTAAACATACATATCTACTTTTACGGGTAACTAAATATTATTATGAATAGTTAACTCATCTAGCTATATATCGTGCTAGTTTCAGGCAAGTTCAACATAAAGTTCAGACCGAACTCAAATGTTTTTTCAACAGCACACCAAAAACCGTTAATAGAGTTCTCATGGAACTATTTAGCTGAGTTTTATCTTTTCAATACCTAGAATGTAACGAAAAAACAATTTCCAGTTTTGAAGATGAAATTGATAAGTGTTCTATGATACAAAGTGAGGGGAAAACTACATCTACTCGAATATATGCAGAATATGATAAGACATATAACATGTACTGTAATCTTGTCTGTAACATCAAGCTTTCTTGCAATCTAACCAAACAGACATTTATGGGTTGCTTCGTTTAAACCCGTGTTAACCTAGATATGTCCGTCTGCAAATTTTTAAAATATACACCCCGCACTAAATCTTGTAACAAGGCACATATCCATACGTGACATAAATTCTTGTCATTATACAAAATGTTTCATGAAGATAATCCAGGTAGTTGGAAGTGTATTAACAACCAAGAGTCTGAAAAACGGAGGGACGGGTATTTCTATTTTCTAAACGGGACGCTTTTTAAACTGTTGATTCGACAGCTCTTTCATTTTATTTAGACATGATACAGGAGCAAGAAGATACCACAAGTTTTCAAATTGTTATTGATACATACATTAGTAGGTGATTGTTAGTATCATTTCCGTCAATTTCTTTAATACTTTATCATTTTAATATTCAAAAGTGTTTCATTTTCGTAAATGCTGGAGACAAAGTAAATAAATAAATTTATTGGCCCTACATCCAAGCTGCTGCAGTAAGATTGTAGCCATTACTAAAGTTACCAAATGATTTGAGTTACCTGCAGCAATAAACAAGCAAACCCAACGGTAGTGGTTCATCCAATTAGGTAAATATGAAAAAGTAAGACTATTTATACCCCATCAGTGTGGCAGGTTTTTACCCAGCCAGTCTCTGAATGGTACATTACAATTTTGTTTTCCAAGTTTGTTAGGTATCAGCACATGACCTCATGGAAATGTTCAAATCTAAATACTGTATAATAATAATAATAATAATAATAATAATAATAATAATAATAATAATAACAACAACAACAACAACAACAACAACAACAACAACAACAATAATAATAATAATAATAATAATAATAATAATAATAATAATAATAATAATAATATTATTATTATTATTATTATTATTATTTTTATTATTATTATTATTATTATGTAGACATATTAATCATCGTTATTATGTGATGTGGACCATTTTTGCAATAATTGCTGTTTTGTTAATAACAGAAATCAGATCCCAAACCGCCACAATAACACACAATCATATATGGTTTATAATTTCATTTTAGTCGTGTGAAACGCTCATGCATGTAATTAAAGTTATGTTCATCCATGCAAATGAGCAAGTAAATCAAGTGCACTTGATTTAAACCTTTACAAGTGAAACTTTATTTTATCTAAGATTTTAAAGGTTCTTCTTGTTTTCTATGCAGAATAGCGATCATGCATGTGTTGTTTTGATATAAATGTATGGTGAACTCCTTTGGTATCAGATTTCAGCAAACAACTCCGGATTCGGGAAACGTTTATTCCGACTGATACACTTTTTCAATGGCATGATCCGACGATGTGGTGTTTTCATTTATTTAGCAAAGTTCAATCGTATCAAAGGGAGGCATCCCTTCCTCCTTTCTCTCTCTTTTTTATCAGTGAGTCTTACCTAAATATTTTCATATTGGTATTTCCTTGATGGGTAAATTCTGTCATGCCCTATTGAATAATTATACTAGCCAATATTATATTTCTATGCAATATCTATCTGTATTGGTCATATTTATGGGCAGCAGTAGAGAAGTAGAGAAAGCACATTTTAAGCTGCCTAACAAATCTCTATGTTTTGACATCATCTGTTTCCTGTTCTGGCCAGCCATAATATGACATTTTGTCAATAGTCATCCTATTGACACAGGTTTGTAATGTAGAACCGAGTACATTTTATTCCATTAATCAGTCATGGCCAGCTTGCCATCATGCATTTTCTTGAACATCAACTGAATAGCAGCGTGAGGGACATATTATATATCAACCATCACGGAACGGTTCTTTATCTTGCGTATCCATACCGCAAAATGGGTAAGCTGGTAAGATAACTCCAAATCAGTTATTCAAGTAGACATTTCCAGATTCTAGCTAATTTTGTGGTGTGGTGTTTTAGTGGAAAGTGTTACAACAACGCAACATCCACAATTCTTCATCATCTTCGGCGTGGAACAGTAGATCAGAGTCTAGATGCATAGATTTCATTGACGTTTAGGATGTTGGTAATTAACAAAATCTTTATGCTGAAATTGTATTGTGTCCTGCAAATACATTTTTGATATCACAACTTACAACATTGATAAAAATTAGATTCATCCAAGTCTTGCCAGTATTATTAGCAAGCAAATATTTAATACATCAATATTCCTGAAGTGTTCTTGTGCTATGTCCTTTTCAAGATAAGATTGGTATGTGTAAAAACAATCATGGTCTGGTTAATATTGACCAGGCTATTGTGGTAAGTATCTTGTGAATACATCGGTCAAAAGACGCGTCACTTATATGCACGAGTCACATATATTCCGTGCGATGCATTGTTTAGATTGATACAGTCCTTTTTAGTATACTTATCTATAGACAAACATTTGTCCGAAATCGAACATGTGAAAATATAATATTGTTGTATTTGTATGAAGAATGGTATTAAAATGTTCTTTTCACAAGCCGACGTTAAGGCATGCGCGGATAGCTATTACAAAAGGTTTGATTTAATTTCTTTTTATGTTTAATACATAAGTAATAATAATACAATATTTGTCCTCTTGTCTCTTATCCAAAAACACCTTTGTTCGTTGGCTCTAATATATTTTGAGTGCCGTTTCTAGAAATTATTTTATTGGGGTGCCGGAAGACATTGGGGTATAAACAAGAAGTCGAGGCGTCTGTGATACGGAAGCCCTAGTCGGGGCTCGTAGGCTAAATCCCTAAATGGCCTGCCAGGGCAACAGTTTTAACCATCTAATTGTAACGAAAACATAGCTATAGGATACATTATATTTGTTTCACGCTCATATTACTAATTACTAGGGTTTCTAATTTTTTGTCAGCAAAAATTGTCATGATCAAATCTGTTTGACATCTTGCTACGGCAGAATGACAACCACAAACAAGTTTCCCATGTCCTTTTGAAATGTACATCTATCTTGTTAAATTCTTTGAATGTAACAAACACTTCTCTTTCAGGGATCTAACTTTTATTTCGAATACACTTGGATTCACTGACATAACATTATACATGCATTTCAGATTCAAACTTGATTTTCTGCTTAAAATTGTCTTTGATGCGCATATCCAGCAGACGTGAAAAATCGATTCCTTTTATATTTCTATTTTCCACAATGTGCATTCACAACTCGCAACAAAGTCGACTAGCTCTGCAGGTACTAGTTTCCACTGTTTCCATTCAGCATCTGTGCAAAAGGATTGCAATTTATAAATCAGATGAATCTGCTAGCGAAAGAGTTTTGCAGTAATTTATGCAACAGTACTGGTTTTGCTTTATACATGCATACACACACACACACACACACACACACACACACACACACACACACACATATATATATATATATATATATATATATACCATAACTATATATATATATATATATATATGTGTGTGTGTGTGTGTGTGTGTGTGTGTTTCTGCCTTTGAGTAGTTATCACATCTGTAATAAGATTACCAACTGATTACATTATGATTTTGTTTACTAATACTGTCAGTGTCTTTTTAATATATTGAGCATGTTTCAGATTGCTGTTTTTCGATAGTGGAATAACCTAACTGGTTTATTTTCGGATTCAGGTTTGATTTTGTTATACTGTTTATTTGGTTCTAGTCTCAATAACATTCTAATGCCTAGGTAGAGGTTTTGCACTCTAGCATTTGCACTCTAGAAGGAACAAATGAGGTTTCAGAGAGTTTATGTTTTGCATTATAAACATAAATATCGTTTTGAGGACTGACGTCCAAATTTTCTTTTTGTGCTGATGTTGCATATACTGTGCATGGAGTCCCCCTTTCCAGTAAGATCTTTCAGCAGACAAAAGCGAGTTAAAGTTGTACAGGAATGGTTTTATTCGAATATGGCAATTGTGTAAGAGGTTGAAAATGCAAAATACATCTTGTGCTCTTGAATAGAAAATCTCGAGCTTTGGGTGATTCAGTCCGAAATAGTAAGATACTGACTGCAAACAATAACAAATGATGTGTTTGGGGGCCTTCAGTTTTAACAGTTTTTGATGTTGGCTTTCTGTTCTATGTATTCATCTTGACAAGATTTGAAACATTGTCCCTCAGCTATTTTCAAATTTCAGGAAACAACATCCCAGTTCCTTTTCTACTATGTTTTCTTCAGCAGATGTTATGGAAAATAAAACTGATTGCTACTCATTGGATTTTCCGTCGTTGTTTTGTGATTGTGTCATGAGGCTTTTATGGTGTTTATAACATACTATATAACAGATCCTTGTAACACATACGTAACGAATCACAGTTTGATTTTATATTTCACTACATCTGACGTTTTTAACGGTTTTATATATCTTTACATTTCAAAGGATTTAATATAAGCACAGTTAATATTCCATTGCTTCGAAGGTTAAAGTTCATCATATCACTATTGCAATCATTTTTATTAACACCGTCGCCTTGATCTATTATCCATCATAGTAAACAAAAAGGACGCAAATCAACATCAAAAGATTCGCAAGCATTCGTGCCTCTTCATGACAAGGTAATAACATTAAATCTTCGAGTCGGCTTTACCTCGTGTTAATTGCATCACCGAAACATTGGGCAATTCAAACGCATTTAGGAACAAGAAAAGGTATAATTGTTACAAGGCAAATTAATGACAATTAACACATTATTTAAATTTATTACATACATTTGATGTGATTTCAAAATCTAATCGAAAGAAAAATGAAAAAAAAAATCCTCTTCGTTAAGAAACCATTTCCCACTGATGTGAAACTCTTAAAAAGTTATTTTATGTCATGATATTTCATTTCCTCCAATTTTTAATGCAAAATGGTATCTGCTGCTCTCATATCAAATGCTAACTGAAAAATAGAATCTCATCAATTACATGATATAAATGAACCCTAGATTGACATCCACCCTATTCCGTCCAACTCGAACCACACTCCGAAATACAAGTCTTGCTTAAAATTAGACAAACAAACAAATATATATTTAAACATAAGTCGTAAAAGTTATTTTTAAATATTTAGAAAATGTTACAAGAATACTTGTGTTCCTCTGATTGGAACCAACTAACCTCTAGTAATCATAGACTCCATATGATTGTCAGAGTTATTGTAATTCTTGATAAATACGTGAGCCTTGCATAACTGTAATCTCCTAATCCACTAGTGTATATCATGTGTTGTACTAAAATCCAGCCAAACATCGTAAGACATGTATAGGGAAAATATGATCAAAGCTGCCTGTCCCGAGAAGGTATCGAGAAAGGTCCTTCGTGTTTTCTTTAACTCATAGTTCGTTTAACCTATATAATCATTTCTTGAATTACTTTAAACAAAGCGTCAAACAAATTAAATACTGTATTTTTATACCTATCACAAACTATCGCATCTCCTGAGGCAACAATAAATATACGTTATCTTTATGTTACCCATGGTTACAGAAACAGAATAATTTTTTCAACAAGAAAGCGTATTTTTTATTCAAGAAGTGGATATAAGCAATACAGGTGACGTCACAGAGTTGAGTTTATTTGTTTATATTGAGTAAATAACACTTTTATAAAATGTATTTTACAGCGTTTAGAAAAAAATCTATGATATACCTGTACTGTCATGTCAATCATACTGTTCGTCATACCGTTTATGTGTGACATCATGCGTGTTACATAGAGACAGATCACGATATCAATATCTTAACCAAAATAACACAAGAATTCTGTGATTTAGAAAGAAACATAGTTAGATACATAGAAATTCGATATCAATGCTATCAGCTTTGACTTGGATGAACATACCATTAACTTAGATATTCCATTGATATTGTTCTTTCTCTGCATTTTAGATTCTACTGAGAAGGTACCACAAGCTGGTATCGAAATTAGTATTCTTGGAGGATCTGTTGGCGGTGCTGTTGCTGTCGTAGTCATAATTGTGGTCATAGTGATAATTATATTCCAACGAAGAAGGTTAGTGGTTTAACTGAACATTACATTATTGTAAATGATTCATTATTCAACAAAATATGTTTCCAACATATAAGAAATGGGTGATGGGTTCTTTGTTTACGTTTTTTATCTGTTCCGTAGCGTAATAGCAGTAAATTAAATAACCAAAATAGAATGTGTTTTTTCTTCCAAAGTAATATTATGTTGTATTAAGGCTTTAGTATTTACAGTTTAGAGTCTAATCATCTTTCGATTTTCAGATCCAATGTATATCCTGAATTCAGAATAGTTTTGAATGAGATTCAGTATAAATTGTGTCGTTCCACTTTCTTCTTTTAACAAAGTTTACTTCATGCTGCTACAGTTTTCAACTACGCATGGCAGATGCGACCATCTGTGTGTATATATATATATATATATATATATATATATATATATATATATATATATATATATATATATATATATATATATATACTCTATATATATATATATATATATATATATATATATATAAATGTTCAGTCTTTGTTTCAAGATGGTTCTCCTTTTGTGTTTTACGATAATAAATATCATGTGGTTATCTAATCAAACTCCTTATATACTTTGTATGCCAGGAAAAACAACAGCCGATAAGGATATAAGTGGCTTTTAAATCTTAATTACCATTTATTTGCTGTCTTTTCTCAATGCTGTGATGTATCTTCTTAGAAAAATGTTTCACTTTGCAGGAGGCGGAAAAGTCCACCATCGAATATTCAAAGAGCAATGGATGATGGCATTGTTTACGAGAATTCGATGTCTGTGGATTTGAGTTAGTTCTTGATTTTATAAATAAATCCTGAACAAAACTATTTCTTTAGAACAAATTTCAAATATGACTTCGTATATAGATGAAATAAAAAATACACTGCTGAATCCTTCACAATTTATCTTACCAGGAAATGAGCACCATTTAATAATTTATTCTATACACGCGATAT
>JAECUM010035526.1:0-25815 GCA_016617855.1 Megalonaias nervosa
AGATCCACTCTAAAGAATACTTGACAATCAATGTCACTTGCATACATGTATACTGGACACGGGAACTCCCGTCCAGTGTTGCGAGATAGCATCTCGGTGTTCGTACTTAGGGGTTACTGAATCTTTATGAGAAAAATATGAAGGCGTTCTTTTTTCTTTCTCGGAATAATACTGAATGACTGTTGGGAGCGAAATATTATTCTGAGAAGATAAGTTCATATTTTCACATACAAAATGAAGCAACCATTTTATTGTAGTACTCATTCTGCTATTCTTTCTAAAGTTTATTTATTAAAAAAAAAATACACTACAATAAGGAAAGTAATTGAATGTATGTCCTTTTGAAAAGTAAACGCACAACCCATAGAGTTATCAATGCACAATAACAATATTAATGCGCACATAACACAGCCCATCGATGTTTGAACTTCGTGGAGCGCTCGACATTATTTTCAAAAAAGAATTGCCGTTTTGGTCAACATAAAATTGAAATTTAGATTCATTTTGTGAATGAGTGTTGATTGCAACAACTTGTCCAGTTCTTCTGGAATGATTCGATTTTTTTTGTTGTCGATTCTACTCAATTCCGCTGATTAGGGACTGGATTTAGCTGTGCCATTTCCATACGAAGTACATGTGAATCGAACAGGGACGGACGCTGTCTTGAGTCAGCTGCATGTGTGTTTCTGTTACGTCTATTAACATTCGAAAGCATAATGTGCGAAAAATATGAACCCTTTTGATTTAATTTATTGGATTATCACGTTGAATTGATTTTGAGTTTAATAAGGATAATTTTGTTTCTAAAATTGTTAAAATGAACAGGAGGGTATTGTCAAATACTGCGTCTCTCATGTTTGCTGTTGATATTGCGAATATCATGTTCATTCGTGTGCTTGTTTCAAAGTTTCTTTTTTTACTCTGTGAACTCGTCCACGTTGTTAACTTTATCATCTATACTTTCAAATGGACGATCCAGTGTGTTTATTTCATTCACAGACAAATATGGTTTGTTTAGAAAGTAGTTTTTAATCCACTAGGTTATTTCTAGACACAAGTCTAGTGCACGTGTGTGCAACGTCAAGGTGTTCACTATCGTAAAATATTGCACGATTGTGATAATGCTTTGACAATTCAATGTTAATGGAAAAAACACACGAGCATATTACAATGTTGTTTATTTCAGCCTGGCTTAGCGACAAAGATCAAAGAGTTCACTTGTCTTTGTAACACAATGGCAGTTCTCACCTGAAGTTTCGTGCCATACGTAACCGAAACAGATTAGGACACTCTATTGTGTGTGTCAGAAAAAGATCCAAACTAATGGCTGTGATACTATTGTTGTGCCTGACGATATTACATTATACTGATTCAGATGTAGACACATGAATGTTACAGAATTACATACATATATTAGGTAGGATATTGACAGTTTTGCTCTGAGTCGATGAAAATTAGAAGATGTACTGAAAAGATTTTAAAACAACCTGAGTTATACAGAAAAGTTATTTTGAAAATATATCATTTGTCCAATCTTAAAGAACGTATTAATTGTATAAGCCATTAAAGAAATCAAAGACATAACGTATATAGTGCAATTGATATGTATCTAGTTTTCATGTTAATAAATTGTAAAGGAAAGTTCAGACATACATAAGATTCAGTAGTAAAGCTGCCAAAGAATTTTCTTCTGTAATATGCGTCGAGAAATGCCCTAAAAAGTCGATAAATCCATGAATGAAATCCTAACAGCACTATTTTAATTTGAAACAAAACTTTGTATTTGTTTCATTTTACACGATGCTGTGGAACAAACGTTCACTGCAGTCGATGATAATCCTGGAGATGTATTTTGAGTCGGTTATTATATTTGTCACATGTATAGAGATACTTTGTATTTGTCAGATTTTTCTTGCTAGCAACAGTAATTAGTTATATGTGTATTTACATACTTACCTGTGAGACGTCTGCCTTTCAACAGTTGTCAAATGTGAAAACTAGTTGTTCATTGGTTTGATTTCATTGAATAAACAGTATTTTTTTCACACTAAAATCTATCCAATATAATTGCTTTATAGTATGATAATATTTTACCTTCATAATAAAAACAGGACGATTACAATGAGTTCTTTGAAAAATGAATACTTTATTTAATTGGATAAAAGAATAAGTAGACAATAATATTTTAGAAAGTACTTTAAACGTTTCAAAACTAGCATTACTATTTGGTTGCTATTGCAACACAAGTAAATCTAGAATTATTTATCATTTTCAGTATGATTAGTATTGGCTCCTTATCAATGAGCTATAAATACGTGAATAAAATTATATTTTATGTAGAGAAAATTTTTGAATTAAAGCTAGGTATAGACTGCATCATGTAAACATTGTAAAATACTAAAATGTACCGACATGTTCGGAAGCAAAGTTTTAATTATCTAGCATAGGCCTAAAAGTAACGAACGGAGGATATACATTATATATAGACAAAAATGTGTCTGATCACACACACACATATATATATATATATTTATTTATTTATTTATTTATACCACATACATCAACAAATAACATGCATTTAAAGTGTCGGTATAAAGCAATTTGATATACCAATACTATTGGTATATCAAATTGTGATCCGCCCATGGCGCAATAATACGCATATATAAACATTCTCGCGAGCGTCTGCAGCTGATTCTAGATCAATGATCAATTTCCCCACATTAGTCAATAGTGACGTATGAAAAATAATGATGAAAAGTATTAATAATCCCCGTTTTCTAAATTAATTTAATATGGTACACATTTTCATCACAATCCTTTCTGCTTTCTGTTCTCCCTCCCCTCTCAAGCATAACGGACAAACTGCGCAGAAATGTGGAATGAGAGAGAAAAGGAATTTGGGCTGGATTAAAACCTTGAAATAGAAATTACACCAAGTAACCTACAAGAATATGGTTCGTCGTAACGACACGTGTGCACTTTTCTTGGGATTTATCAACAGTGTTTATCAATGATACAATGTTGCAAACCAGTAAATTCCTCGGTTACGTGGTACACATACTGTGATATATTTAATGTTATGTTTTTGTTTTGTTTTTTCTTAAACATACCATAATGTTCTAAAAAATCGATCATTATTATTTAAATATGAAAATGTCCAAAGGTCTCTCTCTCTCTCTCTCTCTCTCTCTCTCTCTCTCTCTCTCTCTCTCTCTCTCTCTCTCTCTTGATCATCGTAGTAGGATACGGGCTAAAATCTATGAAATGGCGAACGTAGAGGATTTTCCGACAATATCTCTGGACTTATGAATGATGGTAAAAGTTAAGTCAAACCGACCAAAGGATGAGAGAGAGACAGACAGACAGACAGACAGAGACAGAGTTTTAAAGTCAAACCGACGAGAGAGAGAGAGAGAGAGAGAGAGAGAGAGAGAGAGAGAGAGAGAGAGAGAGTTTGTGGGTCGGTTGTACTGTTGCTAAAGCAGAATAATGACTTAGATCAACTGTAAATATATTAAAATATTTTAATTACCTCGTTGGTTCGTCTGTTGGTTTAGTTTCTATTCCACATTAATTTCCATGAGCCGGTATTTGAATGGTGTAGCTATCCAAGTGTTGATACTGCGCTACTTTTATCATTATAACTATCTTTCATGTTTAAATCATAAGTGTGTATTATATTGATTTAATCAATGTGGAGAAAATAGAAACCAAGAAAAGAAAACAATCAACTTATCAATATGCAGAGGTGATTGTAAATAGCCACTACGGCAGAGAACTACATTTTGTAGCGGACACACTCGGGGATGTGAGGAGTTCATTCACTAGGTCAATACACGGCTGCCTGTAGTAAATCTGAATTCCGTTCAAAGGGCAAATATATGTATTTGTATGTGACGTATTAACATGCGCTTTTTTACTTCCTTTGATCACGAGAGTAAACGGGCTAATTCTCATTTAAGAGTGAATGAATCTAGGCGTGATAAAGATGAAATGTCATGTAGCCAAAGAGTGGAAATTTGATTGTTTTGTTGGTGGTGGAGATTTGGATTTAACGCCATTTTTCAGCGTAAGATAGGCTAGTAATAATGTGGGACACTATAGGGACAATGGGGACTTGTTTGGTTGTTTTGGTTGTTTTGTTGGTGGTGGTGATTTGGATTTAACGCCATTTATAGTAATAATGTGGGACACTATAGGGACAATGGGGACTTAATGTTAAAGAGGGGTATATCCACTATAGGGACAATGGGAATTTAACATGGGGAATTTTATATCCACAATAGGGACAATGGGAATTTAACATGGGGAATTTTATATCCACAATAGGGACAATGGGAATTTAACATGGGGAATTTTATATCCACAATAGGGACAATGGGACTTCAACGTAGTTTGGGCTTGTATAGGGACAATAGGAATGGAACAGGTGGGGTGACGTCACGGTACTGGACATTGGCAACAATGTTGCAAGTGGCTGACCTCAATCGGGCCAAACAATGACAGCGGGAAATAAAAGCTGTAACGTTTGGCGGGGCGGGAACGAACTTCCGCGCGGTACTGACCAACAAACGCAAACATCGCCTGGCGGGGCGGGACATATAACTTTATATAACGCTTGGCGGGACGGGGCATATAACTTTATATAACGTTTGGAGGGGCGGGACATATAACTTTATAGACATAGACAAAAAAACAAATACACAAACATAACACAAACACAAAACAAATACACAAATATGACAAGAGAGTAAATCTTTTCGAGGCAATGATGTGGCCCTGAAAGGGACTTTGTTGTTTGTTTGTTTTTTGTTAACACCATTCAGTTAACATAGAGGGCATCGCACAGATCTTCTTCTCTTCCTCAAACTTCGTCTGACCTCTGGACCGTAAATTAAGACTCTTCAGAGAGCCTTGCCTCTCTACATAGATCTTTCGTTTCCAAAGGGCTGTATCAGTCATCTGGGTAATTGCCCATGATGATTTGACATACATGGGATTGTCTGGATGGAACAGCATTGACGATAGGATGGTAGACGATTCTACGTTAGTCCGCATCTTGTGACAAGAACAGGTGAAGGGAATGAAGTGAACCGTGGTTATTTATTGTGGAAGAGTGGATCGAAAGGGATTGAGTTCTTTCACCAATCCTAACACGATTTACAAAATTCAGTCAGAGTGCGGAGTTTGTCTTCCAATCCGAAGAGAGCTACCTGTGACGTCACATTCTCTATAATTGTGCGCTAGCGTCAGTGCACAGTGAATCTATGTGACATTGTTAGAACATGACGGAAACTAGGAAGACGTTGAATTGGGGTGCACCGGTTGTGGTGACAAGGAGTGATGGCTTAGCAGTAACTATCAAAGCAAACACGGTACTACTTCCAGGAAAAAAACTGATTTTAATTGGGATTTAGCGGATTTCTCACTTCACAAGAATTTGTTCCTGTACCAGCACCTTCTCCTTCCTTACCACACGTCGAGGATTTTAGACAGAGACAGAAAGAAGAAGAATTGGAGAAATTTTTGCAACAGCAGAAAGCAGCAGAACAAGCTTTTTTTCATTCAACAGCAACAGCGAGAAGAAGAAGAGTTAAGAAGAAATGACAGGAAGAAGAAGAAGAAGCAGAGAAAAAACAAGGTCTAGGAGAGAAGGAGAATAGTGAAAGTCAAACGGTGATGGTAATCTTAGACATTTTGGCAGAGTTAAGGAGTCTGAAACAAATGTATCAGACTTCTTTAATACAATCCAAGAGAAAAAGACCTTACCGAGCCAAACAGTCCAACCCCGTCAACACCTCCTACTACGCCTGAGATACCAACCCTAGTGATTTCTACCAAATCATCGGCAGTAGCAGGTCTGGAAGTAGGCCTTGGCAGTGGCAAAGGGAAAAGGCAGTTAAAGCTCCTTACTTCCCATTCCTGAGGTTTTTTTTGTTTTAAAAAACAAACAAACAAAAAAAAACCCCAAACACCCAACGGCCCTTTTTAGGGCCACCCATCTCTTTCGAAAAGAGACCACTCAATGTTTTCCAAAATCAATTAAAAACTCAAATTCCCTTTTTTGCACAATGATGGACGTGTGTGTGAGCGCGCGAGTGTAGGTCCTTATGATAAAAATCAAAACCAAGAGACACTTACGTTTGTCTTTCTGGTATATTCTCTGGTACAAATATACAATTTATTTCACAAAACAACACTTTTAAAAGTTCATTAGCTTCAGCTTTGTGTTTTCACACTCTCTGGTGTTTGAATATTTTCACTTTTAACAGGTTTTTCCTCTTCTTCCTCACTTTCTTCTTGTCCTCTTTTCTTTTCTTTCTTGACATGTCTGGGTTCTTCCTTTCTGGAGGGTACCTCTTCTTTCTGTTCTGAACCCCTCTCTTTATCCTGCTCCTGTTGTTTCTTAGGGCAGTCTGAAGACCAATGTCCTTTCTCTTGACAATGATGACGGGTATCTTGACTTTTGTCTCTTTTGACACTTGTCTTCCTTTGACGTTGTGGACATTCAGAAGACCAAGGCCCTTTCTTCTGACAGATATAGCAAGTATCTTGACTTTTATCTCGAAAGGAGGGGGAGTAGTCCATCGGCTTCTCTGAAGAAAACCTTCGTATGACACCTCGCAAAGCTCTGATCAGAAGTTCGATCTGTGTTGGTTCTTTTATTTTTCTGGTTAGATTCAGAGTGAAATGAATACTTGGAAAGAAGACACTGACCTTACATTGATATATAGGTGATATTGGTGTTTAAAATGTAGTCATTTAACTTTCTGCACTTAAGACGAAACGATCGCATCATTTCGTGGAGAAAGGAGAAGAAAGTAAGAGACAGAAACGTGACCTATCACCTCGCACAGTAGCTGAAGCTCTGGCTTAAATCCATACCAGCGATTTTGAAAATGTTATGAGCGAGCCAGAATCCAGACCCAGAGAGTTAAAGTCAAAAAAAGTCCATCACCATTAACCTTGAAATGTACTACTACATTCGAGAGACGGATAAACGCTCCTTTACAAAATTTAGAACCACGGCCTACACGTACATGGTGAAGTTTAAAGATTTAAAGTCCGACGTACCATTGGAGAAAGCAGAAGAGTTCATCGCCGATATGTGGGATTCTTTGTTAACCACACTGAAACAGCAATGTGAAGCCAAAGAAGGCGATCGCTTGACACTTTCCATTTATCACGACAGTCTGAAGTCTCCCGTTTGGATCGAGTTTATCAGGCCATCAGAACTGACCCCTTCCAAAGTCATCGACAAAATTCAACACGTGCAGAAATCCAACGACAAGTTTCACATCACCGATGGAAACGCGACACTGTACATGACCCACGTTTCTCTTCCCAAGGGGACCCGACGCCAAATGGTGTTACTGGACGACCTTCGCAGCATCAAGTGCAGCCTTGTCCGAATTAACAACCCTCAAGATCAGATGTGTTTAGCCAGGGCTATCGTGGCGGGATGAAAATATGCCGACATGAACGACACGGCAGAATGGAAAAGAGCCTGAGAGAACATTCGAAATCGAACCGAGCCAAACAACAAAGAGAAGCAGAACTCCTGTTACAGCAAGCGGGCCTGTCCAAAGACACACCCTGTGGAATTCCTGAAATGGAAAAATTGCAAGACGTCTTAGTTCCATGCTACATATTGAATGTACTTCCTCAAGAAGTGTGCGGACCTCTGTTGTTTCGAGGGAAATATTTCAAAGACGGAAAATACATTCCAGTCTATCAGCACGATGAACATTTGGATGCCATTACCAATATCACTGGATTCTAGGGATACAGTTATTATTCCGAATAATGTGACTATGGCTATAACAATCGAGTGCAACACGGGCATTGTGAATCGAAATGCTCAGGATTTTTGGCCTCTCAACCCTGCCTTGACGAACGACAAAAACGAGTGCGTTACGTGTCAGAGCACTTTTGTAAGCCCTGCCTGTTACCAACAACATCTAAAGACGCAAGGTTCACAGCAGAAAAGTGCTTGTCAACTCCTGCGATTGTGCCCTGTTTGTGGACAAATGATGCGTACCAATTCTGCCAAGGCACAAGTATATCCAGGAAAGAAAGTTGTCCCATTTGTCACCAAATCGTAGACTTGGAACACGAATGCTACATTCAAAAATACCAACCCCAAGCGGAGGAAGAGGAAGATGACCACAAGAAGAAAGGCAATTTCATTTTTTTTTTCGATTTTGAATGCATACAAGAGACTGGCATTCACATTCCTAATTCCTGCGTGGCTCATCGAGCATGCGAGAAGTGCATCCAAGAGCCTATCTTTAGTCATTGCCCTCACTGTAGCAAGATTCCTAGAGGACGTGAAAAAATCTTTCGTGGACCGAACAGGCTGACAGATTTCGCCCAATGGATCTTAGACCCCATCGATGAGAGATGGAGTCAAAAGGACATCGAACGTTGCAGAGATTGTCATCGCAATGCCAAGGTGATGGCTCACAATTTCTCGGGATACGATGGGCAATTTCTTCTCAGATACTATACGGAACAAAACACCGAACATCCTAAAGTCAATTTGAACAGAGCCAAAATCATTTCCATGCAAGTGGGACAAGTGCATTTTAAAGATTTGATGAGTTACTTGGCCACGCATTAGAGTCGAATGCCTAAAACATTTTGAATGACAGAAATGGCCAAAGGCTATTTTCTGCACTCTTTTAATACAGAAGCCAATTAACACGCCGTTCTACCCCATTTGCCTGATGCTCACTAATACGACTCTGACACCGAACAACGAGAAGCTTTCTACACTTGGTACCACTCTCACGCCTCGGACCCATTCGACTTTCAGGAAGACATGTTAAAGTATTGTCGTTCCGAAGTGGACATTTTACAGCGTTGCTGTGGAAAATCTCGACAACTGTTCCTGGAACACTGAGGGATCGATCCTTTGAAAGAAGCCTGCCCCATTGCCAAAGCATGTTCCTTAGTGTACCGGCAACGATTCATGCCCAAAACATCTTGGCTGTCATCTGCCCTCAAACGATGAACTTTGGCAAACGTCAATACTCGGTCAAAGCCCTACGCTGGCTACATTACTTGTGCGACAAGGAAGACAAATGGATCCAACACGCCAGAAACGTAGGAGGCGAAATAACCATCGGAACGTATTTGATGGATGGCTGGGACTTAGAAAACCTCAAGATCGTGTACGAGTTTAACGGGTGCTTATTTCACAGATGTTCAATCTGCTACCATCAACGTGACACTAAAAATCAGTTTTTACAACGTACCATGGAAGACTTGTATGAGGCCACTTGTCAGTGGCGCTTGAAGTTAGAACAGCAAGGATACCAAGTGGTGGAAATGTGGGAACACGAGTACGATCACTGTTGGAAAACCGAACCCGAGTTTAAACGCATCGTGGAAAGTTACAAGCTGGTGGACCCTCTGAACCCGCGGAACACTTTGTACGGAGGAGGAACAAATGCCAGCTGTTGACGAGTAGAAAGGAGAAGATATCAAATACTTGGACGTGTGTTCGCTATATCCTTACGTGTGCAAATATTGTCATTTTTTCGCATGGCACACGCAATTGATGACGGAGCACATCTACCTGGACAACATTCGACAATATGAAGGATTGATTTAATGTAAATTCATGCCTCCCACAAACTTGTACCATCCCGTTTTTCCTCACCATTGTTAGGGAAAACTGATGTTTACCTTGTGCTGTACTTGTGCCAAAACCTGCAACTAAGACCCACCTTGGCAGCACACCCAGGAAGAACGCGCCTTGACAGGAACGTGGGTCAGCGTGTAATTGTTCAAAGCTCTTCACCTGGGATACCAGTTGTTAGACGTGTACGAAATTTACCACTTTCCCAAGACAGAACAGTACTACAAGGGTGACGAGACTCAAAAGGCGTTTTCTTAGACTACGTGGATGTCTTTTTGAAACTGGAACAAGGAGTCAGCGTCTATCCTTCCTGGTGCCACACTCCCGAAGACCAAAAGAAATTCAAAGACAAATACTTGGAACAGGAAGGCATCACTAAACCACGTCGAGAAGAACGAAGGAAGGCGATCGTTTGCCAAAGTAATGTTGAATTGCTTGTGGGGCAAAATGGCACAACGGCCGTGTTTGCCCATGACTGAATATTTGTTCGATCCTTCCTGCTACTTCCCGATGATTCACGACAAATTAAAACCATGAAAAACGTGGACGTCCTTCGTGAAGACTTGATCTTAGTCAGTTATGAAGAAGAACTGGACTTTGTGTAAGCCAACGAATTTGGAAATGTCATCATTGCGGCTTACGTGACAGCCCATGCTCGCTTAAAATTGTACGAAGCTTTAGAACTGTTAGGAGTTCGTGTACTGTACTTTGACACGGACAGTTGCATCTACATCGATCGCCGTGATCACCAACACCCTGACGTCGAAGGAGACCGTTTAGGAACCTGGACGGACGAGCACCCTGACGACAAGATTCTAAGTTTTGCAGGTGGAGGTCCTAAAAATTACAGCTACGAATACCGGGACAAACAAGGAGAAGTGCACACCGAGTGTAAAGTGAAAGGATTGACTCTCAATTATCGCACCAGTCAAGTTGTGAACTTTGAGGTATTGAAAAAAGCCTTACAGTCTTGAGAGGGTCGAGATTTTAAGGTGACCATCTACCAACCTCTCAAGATTGTACGTTTAGCCACACACCAAATCGTCAGTCGGCCTTTGGAAAAAGTGTATGAAATCGTGTATATACTCTAGAACATACTTGATGGTCTCCTCACTGTCCTTACCTTTCTGTGACTATTCCATCAATCACACTACGGTACAGGTATGACGGTATCTTAGAGAAGGTAGTACCGTTGTCCGGGAAGAAGAAAAGGAAAGATATGCAAGCTCGAGACATCATTACGACTAGTATTAAATGGGAAAACGTCCAAGACCGATAGTTCATTGTGACTACAAACACCAAGCGAGAAGGTTGTATACTTTTAAACAGACAACATTTAAGTTCAGTGATTCTCAAGTGGATGCGATGCTGTGTCGTGCGATGTCATGGATGCCGTACGCTGTGACCGCAGCGATTCAGTACCACATCATGGGAGCTTTGCAATGACTACTACTACCGCTACAATACCTACCATGAAAAGTGATGCTGTGCGTGTCAAACCTGATGGATGAGAAAGCGATGCCTCTCGTTATCGTGCACCTTTTCACTTTACTGGTTTTCATTGTCGATGTTATTCTCGATGCGGAACCATGCGATTATCACCCTACGGATGTCATCCAACCCTGAGCAAACTACTGCGGATTTCACCGTTCCCTCATTGAAATGAATCTGTGAAAGAAGAATATTCGTTCCCAGTGCGTTCGCCTGAATACTGCGGCTTTGAAAGTCGTTTCCAAACCTTCCAAAGAAAATGGTCTAAATATCTTGGAGGACCTCCCCCCGAAGAATTAGCCAGAGCCGGATTTATCTACTTGGGCGAAGGTGATAAAGTCAAGTGCTTCAGTTGCGGTGTGTCACTTCACCAGTGGGAGCAGAAAGAACAATTGCATCCGTTGTGTCACCAATGTTGGAATCAGCGGTACCTGAATGCTATAAGAGGACTGATTCATTTGAAAGCTTTTCAATGGTCAGACATTTTTCAACTGGACGAGGACCAGAAGACTTTGGTTGCTACTCATCCTACTTATTACAAGCTAGCCATACAACAGCGAATTCCAGAGGAAGAAATGGAGGATTATCAAAATCTTTTACGCTATCAAATTTTGTCTGTAGAGGAAAATTCTGTGCGGCTTGTGGTGTGTAAACTAGTGACTAAACAATTTGGATTCGCCAATGGAGTACGATTAGTTCTATGCAAAAAGTACACATATTACAAACAAAAGACATTGTTGTGAATGTCTAGTTAAGATGAGGACATTCAGAATCTACTTCTAGAACTGAGAGAACGCATTTACCAAGAGTTTGTCAAAATACAAGTCCAACACAAAGAACAATTGCATCCGTTACGTCAACGATGTTGGAACCACTGGTACTTGAATGGTTGTTGTTGTTGTTGTAGGGTTTAACGCCATTTTTCAGCACAAGATAGGCTATACATGGCGGCCAGTATAATTGGTGGAGGAAGAACCCTGGAAAACCCCGGGAAGAACCACCGACCCACGAGAAGCTACTGGCAGGCTTTCTCACGTGCCCACGTTAGCCGAGCCTGAGACTCGAACTCACGTAGACATAGGTGAGATGGCAGTGATCCGTAACGGTGAGCGCTTTAGACCACTCGGCCACTCGGGGTACTTGAATGGTATAAGAGGACTGATTCATTGCAAAGTGTTCCATTGGTCAGACATTGATGAATCAGGCGAGATTCATACAGCTTTGGATACCACTCATTTTACTTACAAGGTCACCATAGTACACCGAATTCCAACGGAAGAGTTAAAGGATTACCAAAATCTTTTACACGAACAAATCTTGGTTCAAGAGGAAACTTCTGTGCGACGTGTGGTGTGTGAGTTAGTGACTAAACAATTTTGGTACTGCACTGACAAAAGCCACTTCTATTCAAAAATTCATTCATTACCTTCAAGAAAAGAGGGTATAAAAACTGGCTACCCTGCCACGACCTTTATCAGTTGTGATACAACGATTGCCGTGGAAAGAAATCAATGACAGTATTCAGACTGTGGAAGATAACCAACACTTATTAAGAGAAATGTGTCCATTGAATTGGGGTCGATGTGTGGTGTTTGTCTTAGTGACTTGCTTTCTGGGATTTCGTTCACCAGCCGACTCCTTGTGGGCTCTTAACGATTTGTACTGTGAGGTACCATCAAAAACATGAGTGATACCTTTAAATGTACACGACAGACTCATTCTGTTAAAAGCCTTGCGCTTTCATCTCGATACTTCTCGACCTCTACGGGAAAAAAGATGCGTCAACTTTAAGGCACTGAAGAAGTTTACGAAGATGTGTGTGTAGCTTGTGACTTACACCCTCACTGGTCAGATGTACGTGACTGGAAAAGTTTGGGTTTTGAGGCTTTAACAAAAGAATTGGCAAACTATGCCGACAGTTTGTGATTATCATAAAGTCAAACGTTCAGTTAAAAAAGTAACTTTTAAACCTATGCTAATCACAGCGGCAGAAGAACCCGACACCGAGGAAAACCACCGCATTCAGGACAGGACCGTCATTGACATGGACATTCCCGAAAGACCATTCCGGGAGGACCCCTGTGTGACTGTGCCAAGTGTAGAGACTCTAAGAACATTACAAACTGTCCCTTGGACAACACGCCTTGGTCACCAAAAATGTTGTATAATGATTTTTTTAAAATTCCACTTTGATAGCTTTAATGTGTATTTTATTGATCTACTTAACCATTTGGCTTTTATGTATTTTGTCTTTCGTGTTGCATTTTAAAAATGTTTTTGAGTTAAACGTGTATTGAAAAGAGTATAAAAGCTCTTGTCGTGTCTGTCCTCCTTTCAAAAGTGGCATTCCCTGCACCATAGTTACCTCTGCTGTCTCTGCTCCTTCTTCCTCCACTTTCAAAGTCATCGACGAAAACTTAGATCGTGACAGTTGGGAGGCCATGTATCTTCACTATCCCTTTAACGTGTTAATTGCTGTTATCAAGTTAAGGCAAAACCGAATTTGTCAAACGTTTGATCGAACATAAACATCATTTAATCGATCGTATAACTAAACATATCGTATGGTGTTAGAAAGAGTGGCAATCGGCGTAAGCCTCCTGCGAGAAAGTCAAGGTGATTCCATCGTGTTCGTGGAAGGCATTCATGGCGATGACGGGACCGTGTCTGACCCTAGTCAAACTCACCTGGTCTTCTTCGACGACATGTTAGGAGACGACGAAGACGAAATTCAACTGTGGTTTACGCGCAAAGGACATCACCGTAATGCCAGTTTTATTTACATCACCCAAAATTTGTTTCAACAAAGTAAAGCCCATCGCACCATCAGTCTCAATGCTCATTACGTGGTCTTGTTTGAAAGCCCTAGAGATAAATCGCAGGTGCAAGTGGTAACCAAACACTTAGGAACCCCTTGGCTGACTCATGCATACGACGATGCCACTCAAATCCCCGACACCTATTTACTCATGGATTTAAACCCCACCACCACCGATTATTTGCGATTTCGTACCCATCTGTTTCACCACTGGTGCCAAAAAGGACGGCCTGTCGTATACACGTCCCCGTCGACTTAACAAACAAAAAAAATCTATGAAAACCACGGACACTTTTGGTCTGTCTCACACATCGTCAACATGACGTCCCTTCAGTCTCATCTTCCCGTCAAATTGATTCGTGCCTTGTATGGCATCAGTCGCGAAAAAATTCACAAGTACGTGCTTGTGTTTAAAAGCCAGTCTCAAAGAAGTCTTACGCTGGTTTACGGTGGCAGCACGTCAATTACTGCAAGGCGTCATTCACATCCCTTATCAAACCAAACGCTTTTCTGAAAGAAACAAAGTAGCCTT
The DNA here is from genome assembly GCA_016617855.1 of Megalonaias nervosa. NCBI lineage: Eukaryota > Metazoa > Mollusca > Bivalvia > Unionida > Unionidae > Megalonaias > Megalonaias nervosa. Next base: position 14,491 of record JAECUM010035526.1, read on the forward strand.
CACGAAACTGGCAGATCTCCGCATCGTCACTCAAACCAAAGAGCAAATGGTTTTGAAACCTGGAGGTAGCGGTTTTCTAGGAGGTGTAATCATTCGCTCCATCTTATAATGGGATCACAATGCCCCCAAAGTGATCCCCAAGAAAAAAGCCACTTCCCGACCCAAAGGTACCCAGAAGAAAAAGAGCAGTGGTGACAACACCAGGTCACAGCCTAAGAAAAAGAAAAGTCCCCAGAAAAAGAAAAAAGCCCCCAGAAAAGACTCCAGAAAACAGCTTCTTCCCACAAGAGAGACGCTATAGTCCGGGTGCAACCTTACATTACCAAACCTGCAGCGACGGTGACCGCGTCTCCAGTAGCCTCAGGTTCTTCCACTTCTCCGTTGCTGGTGATACCAGCCAAACCCAATATGACACCCGTTCTTCCTCATTTGATGAAAAAAAGGAAACCCGTGTCTCCAGAAACTTCTCCTCCAGCGGTGACACTCTCTTCCTCTTTAGCCTCAGCAACAGCTGCTTACAAAGTACCTGCCCTCAAAATCAAAGTCCAAGACAGATCGTGCATGTTATAAAGTTTACTGGATTTATCCAAGCAAGAACTGTCCCGATTTAGTCCGTTGCGAACCCCTGCATGATGCGTGTTGCCTGTTATCAAGTTGATACGACGTAAAGACAATCAATGGCTACTCATTCCAGTATAAACAAAACCTGTGGTAAACGATGGGTATCAATGTTTTTGTGCTCCTGAACTCCAACAGATATCCCTTCAAAGAAGTGCACACCACCGCCATCGTCGTTCTCCTGTTCAGAAAGGAAAAGGAAAAAGAAAAAGACAGTCTCGTCATTGGACCCATCATCCGAGAAAACGCCTAGCCATGCATCGACGTCTACCCCTGAAAAGACCCCATCGTTCAAAGAAAAAGAAAAGCAACCAAAGGGGAGACTTTTTGGCGATAGATGAAAAAACGTTGTCACATTTTGACCAAGCGATAGACAAAGAGTTTGCCAAAAGACTGGTTGCACACCCATCAATCGTCTCCATAAAATAAGATAAAAGGGCGTGTGCCAAGTCATCGACGTCATTGTATTTTATGTGTGCTCCGGAACAAACAAAGATGTCACCACCACCCCCCAGCAGTCATCCCTCTTTTACCCACAAAGGAAAGAAAAGAAAAGGACTGCCTCCTCGTTTTGCCAAACATTGGGACGTGTTATCCGTCCTGTCCAAATCCCGTTTACCCATGCGAAAACAATTCATTCAAACCGCCTCCAAAGAAGTCGTCGATACCGTGTGCGAATGTTGTCTGAATGTCTTGAAAGGAAAGATACCTTTGTCTCCACATCAGAAGAAATGCTTAGCTAAGCATCGACACGTTCTCCGCCAAATGGTCAAGAAGAAAATACCCATCTGTCAAAAGAAAAAGATGTTGGTGCAACGCGGAGGATTTGTGCACCTGTTGTTAGCACCCTTGGTGAAAGGAGTATTGGGAACAATGATTACAGTACTCATGACGGGAGCTGCTTCACAAGAGAAAGGTCAAAGATAAAAAAGGATCAAGAAGATAAAAGGGACCTCTGGGGTCAAAATATCTCAGACGTGAGCTTTGGAATGTGATGGAAGGTCGAAAACTGACTTTAGTGCCTTACAAACGATGGATGACAAGAACAATGGACCCCATATTTATCCCCCAATCGTCATTTGACCGAAATGTCCCAGTTACAACACAAACTGCTATCGTTGTTGGATCGCGGCGATTTGCCAGAAACGGAAAAATCGCAACGGTACGGTCAAGTGTTGCAACGACTTCAACTCTTTCACCAGAAAGTCTTAGATGAAACAGCTCCACCTACTCTGAAAGATTTTAAGACCCTGATCAAAAGTCCATCACCACCACCACCCCCAGTGACCAAGACAGATGCAGCCCCACGGATGCATGAGGAAGAAGAGGCACGAGAAGTCTTTCAAACACCGTCATCAGCTCCCATCCCTAGTAAGATTGCTGAGTCCTTGTTGACCCCTTCCCCCACAACCCAACGAGAAGAACTCAAAGCTTGGGTTAGAAAGATGATGTCCACTCCCTCTTCGACAGAAGTCAACAAGAAAGAAGGGAAGCCAGAAGTGAAAACAGAAAGCAAGACAAAAGCCAACCAATTACCCCCCCACCACCACCATTCCTCTCGACTTCTTCTCCCGTGGCACATCGGACGCATAAAGCCGTCTCCAAACAACCTTGCTCCATCCAAAGTAGCTTCAGTGAAGAGTGACTGACTTATTAAAAATGTTCTGATGGAGAATGTGTTAGCCAGCATTTACTACGATCCATCCCATCCTGCGTGATACGGAGGAGTTCAGAAATTGTATCGTGCTGCCAAAACAAGACTGAAAAGTGTCCGTTACCTCAAATGCAACGATGGTTACAAGAACAAGCCACGTACACCTTACACAAACCCAATCGACGAAAATTTTCCAGAAATCGCGCCCGAGTAGAGGGCATCGATTATCAATGGCAAGCCGATTTAGCCGATGTCTCCATTTGACCACCTACAATCGTGTCTAGAGATATTTGCTTTGTGTCATTAACGTCTTTTACAAATTCGCACGGGTCGAGCCATTGACTTCCAAATCGAGCACTGAGTTAGTGCGAGCCCTCAAATTGGAGTTGAAACAATGTAGTCGTCACCCTCTTCAATGCCAAGCCGACAAAAGCACAGAATTTCTTAACCAAGCTTTCCAAAAAAATTAAAGAAACGAGACATTCATTTTTTCACCACCAAGAATCCCGAAACCAAAGCCAGCATCGTGGAACGTTTTCAACGCACCTTGAAAAAACGCGTGTGGAAATGTTGTATGCATCAACACACTCTCAATTGCATCGACGTCTTACCGCACCTGGTCCAAGCGTACAACCAATCTTACCATCGAAGTATCGGATGTGCCCCCCAAGAAGTGACGAAGTGACTCCCAACAACGAAGTGACCGTCTTTGAACGCCTGTTTGGTACGTCCCCGAATGTGATTGTCCCTAATGAAGGTGGAGTGTTGGTACCAGGAGAGTGGGTGCGCATTGGCAAAACCAAACGCACTTTCGACAAAGGTTACTTACTCAACTGGACCACCGAATTGTTTCGTGTCACTCAACCAGTGCGTGGCTGTCATCCTGCCGTATGTATATTGGAAGGCATGAACGGGGAAGTGTTAAAAGGAACATTTTACTTACCCGAGTTACAACGAGTGACCAAAAAAGAAGAAGTGTACGACATCAAAAGCATTCTCGATCGAAGACCCCAAAAGTCAAAGTACATTGGAAAGGATATCCTCTCAGTTTTGACTCTTTGATCGACGCTTCGCAAGTCATCGTCCATAAAAGAAGTGACCATCATGCATTTCAACACAGATTCAGTCACTACAGCAGTGACCGCTCCTTCACCAAGTTCCTCTGTGCAAGATCTACAAAAGCAACCCTTGTTGGTATGGTGTGAAGAACGTATGCCTAAAACGCAAATCGTCTTTTTATGCCAAATCTTTGTGGTGTATTGTGTCATCGGTGCTTTCATTGCCAATTTCAGTTTGCAACAAGGAGACAAACAATTGTGGACCATTTGTATTGGTTACCTTCTCCCCAATCCTTCCCTGAAATACTCTAAGGGTAACAACGGGAGCCTTGCGACCGACGTCAGTCACCCTCCCAACAGTCACCACGAAAACAACAACAACAGCCCTCTTTTAGACACTCCTCTAACTTCAAGTGATATCTCAGACAACAGAACTCTGGAATTATGAATAACCAATTTTACTTAACGTTACCCAGTGACAGTTCCATGGATGTGTTTGCCAAAAACAAATTATGCTGTTTCATGGCCAAATTACCTCAGGCCATTTAATTGAATCACGAAGCCCAATGGGAAGTGACTCTGGACTATATGATTCACCCTACACAAATCCAAACCATCACTGAAAATCAAAATTGTTTTACTGTCGAAGTTGATGACGAGCAACTGAAAAACTACTTGGATATAAATGTAAAATATTTTATGAAGAAGCAGGACCCAAACTAAACGGACCAACTATCTGTTCACAATTCCCCCAGGCTATTATTTTAGGTGTCAACATTTGGTGAACACGATTGTTGCCAGATTCAATGTAGTGTTTGGCAAAGCCCTGACCAAACAGAACAAAGCTATCACCATCGAGTACCATAAAGCAGCTCGTCGCCTGCGGATGAAATTTTTAGAGGACAAAGTGATGGCCATTACATTTTGTCCTGAATTGTATGACATTTTGGGTGGAGACCCCCAGTTGATCAAGGTTAAAAACGAAATACCAGCCATTACCGGCAACTCGGATTTTGCGAGTCATTTTCGATTCCCTGTAGAAATGAACCAAAGATTAAGTTTGATCTTTGCGTACTCCGGATGTGGTGGAGTTCAATATGGTTGGAAACACCTCTGTACCGTTACTGCGAGTAATTCTTTTCAAAGTGTATTCTTCCGCGTCTGCTGAGGAGGAAGGTGGAAACACCTATCACTTTCACCACGAATTTATACATCCTCACTATTTTTCCGTCAGTAAGTCGTATTCGAAAGTGTCAACGTTATTATAAAATGAGATCTGGGACAAAATATTCCATTCACCAAAGGGAAAGTCACGGTGACACTCTATTTTCCAAAACGATTCTCTAACAACTTGTAAGTCATGTATCCTGTGTACAAAGGACTCGCTGGACAACAAGGACATGGTTTAGTAGATATGCTGGAATCGCCGTTTCGTTCGGTGGCCCCCGTTTTGAAATCGATGGTGACAGGAGGATTGCACACCATAAAAGATGCCACTTTGACCCACGGCAAAGACTTTCTTCGAAATGTCATCATCGACAAACAAAACCCCAAAAGAAGCCTTTTTGAGAGCAGGCAAAAATGTCTTGCTTCAAACGGGCAAAGACATTTTGTGTCGGCAAGAAACTCCTACAAATTCCCCGGACGCTGCCGAGGCAGGCATCCCTGCTTCCCTGGCGCCACAGCAAGGACAAGGCAGAAAGAGGCGACGAAGGACACACTCCTCCAGAGGCCTTCACACTCCCAGAGCTAGAAAGACCAATAGAAGAAGAACCGTCCGAGAATTAGATGTTTTTGATTATTAGCAAAACAGAGAGAAAAAATGACGCACCAAGAGTCTTGTGCATGTTCAAAGTCGGAACTGGATCAGTTTGCCATGCCACCCACCATGGTGACGATACAAGAATCCCAATGGGTAGAATTTCATCCCGTCTCCTCTTTGACGGATTCAGCTCCCATCGAATTTGAAATCAAAGGACAGCCCGAGGATTACATCGATTTGAATAGCAGTTACATGTATTTGAAAGTCAAAGTGTTAGAACCGGACGGTACCGAACTAGAAGACACTGAGGTAGTAGCTCCAGTCAACAATTTCATGCATTCCTTGTTTAATGAAGTAGATTTGTACTTGAATAACACACTGGTCAGAAGCAGCATGGATACTTACCCTAACCGAGCGTACCTGGTAAATTTTTTGACGTACAGAATAGAAGCCAAGAACACCCATCTGGATGCTTGCATGGTTTGGAAACCTGACACGGCAAGCAAATTAATGACACCGATTTGATTAATGATAAAGATAAAGATCTAGACCAGAATGTGGGATTCAACGACCGCCGAAAGAAAATACTGCTAGGACACAGATTATAACTGATGGATCGTATGTATTTGGGCATGATATTGCAACATAAGTATTTGCTGAACAGAGTAGATGTCCGCCTAAGACTGGATCGAAGTAGTGCCGCTTTGCATTTGATGGCTGATGCTGCCAATTACAAAACCAAAATCAAAGAAGTCAGACTCTACGTGCGACACGTGGAAGTGTTACCTAAAGTGAGAAATGACATCAGTCACACTTTGAGCAGAACGACCGCCAAGTATCCGATAGGACGAATGGAAGTGAAAACTTACACCTTTCCGGTGGACTCCGATCCAAGATCGAAGATAATCTGTTCCAAGGACAGTTACCCAAGCGTTCAGTCATTGGCATCGTCAGGAATTCAGCCTTCAACGGAGACCACGATGAAAATCCTTTTGAGTTTAAACATTGCAACGTGAGCCAGACCTTGCGTACCAGACCTTTGAACCTGACGTTGACAAAAAGAATTACTAGAGGTCGTACTTGTCCCTGTACGAAGCTACTGGACAGTTAGGGACCAACACTAGTCACGGCATTTCGTACGCCGATTATGCAGGAGGTTACACTTTGTGAGCTTTGACTTCACTCCAGACTAAGGCAGCGACGAGGGGCTTTTCCACCCTATAAAGTCCAGCCAGATTCGTGTTGAACTTCAGTTTGCTACAGCTCTAACCCCTGACCACACGGTGAACGTCATCTTGTATGCCGAATTTGACAATACGATAGAAATCAACAGTTTGTGAGAAGTCATTCTAGATTATTAGAAGCTATGGAAGACTCCTATCCTCTTTGAATGGTACAGAATCGTTGGAAATGGACGGGGAGGATATCGTGGAAGCAGAATCACCCACCAAAAACAGACAAAGACGAAGAGGGGATGGTCATGTCAGGATGGTCAGAACAAGAACAACATTTAGTCTCCTGTTTTGCCAAACATCTGGTAGAAACCATTACATGGTTGACCAAGAAAAATTGCTATGGATGTCAAAACGATCATCCCAGTCAAATTCAACACTATAAATGTCTGATGATGAGTCAAGAAGAAAAATTGGACGATTATTTGGAAGAAGAAGCAGTGTTGCATCAGTGGTATAAAGACCCGTGTAATCATTCCTCCCCTCCATTGACTGCTCAAGAGATCCATCGCATCAAATCTCTCTTGGCCCAGAGTACAGAGACGAAGCGAAGAGACAATTACTTGACAGAGATTTTCAAGCAAAAAGTCAGGATTGAATTGATGACTTATCATTACCTGTGAAGCAAAGAAAACGCAAAACAAAATTGATACCGGGGAACTTTATTACCTTTGAAAAACAGTTCCTACACCGCTTCTTGGAATCCTGTGGTGTGCGCTAAAGATGATCTTCCTCATCGCAAACCCAAAGACCATCAAACTTATGTCATCAACACGGACGACAGTCATCTCCCAGGAACCCACTGGGTAGCCGTCTACTTCCATAAAGATGGTTGTGTGGAGTATTTTGATTTGTATGGATTACCGCCTTTAGAAGACGACATCATCGATTTTATGAGAAGAAATGCCCATACGACACGATTCAATAAAGTGAAATTACAAGGCACAGATTTCATGGTGTGTGGACAATATTGTGTGCATTTTTTCAACAACGCAGTCTTGGATATCCCTTAGAACATGTAGTGACTTATTTTGATCGTGACTCTTCTAGAAACAGTGAAGATGTAGATTGATGGTTTTGTGACCATTATGGATATCTGTTGTCTTTAGCTAGGAAACGTTGTGTACATCAAGGGCCAAATGACTTCCATCCGTGGAAGTCTAACTTTACTTCACAATGTTGTCAACCTTGTCAAAAATGCGCTATTTGATATTGTATGAATTGTTGGTTAGTTGTTGGTTGAATAAAAATGTCATCCATTGTTGACTCATCCACCTATGAAGATGTGTTCAAGACAAGCAAAACTGAACGAAGCTTACGTAAATTTACATCGTGTCAGTCAGAACCTGATTCCCAAGCCTGAAGAGATAGAGAATGTCAGGATGTTAAAAGTAGCCGAAGACCTGATAGAAGAGGTCTTCAGAGAGGAAATCAAGAATGAGCAAGAAGAATGGACGGAGAAGTATAGACTTCAGAAACAGCAGCTGCAACAACAGCAGCAGAAGACAGACAGAGGCTTTGTGGACTGCCGTGTGGACACGAAAGAGTTATCCTTCTCCTTCCGCAGAAGGAGACCCTGTCCTGTCGGAAAGCCTGCAGCCAGACAGGAACGCAATCTTAGACGAGAAGAGATTGCCATAACCCCGTCAACAAAATAGCCATTTTCAGGGCAACCCCCAAAATCTGGAAAATGGATATTAGTCAAATTGTCAATCACATAATTTTGTGTGTTTGTCTATACGTTAAAAAAAATAGAAGTGTGTCTATAAACTCTTCGTTTCTTTCTTGTATGTCAAACATAGAAGTGTATCTATAAGCACTTCGTTTTCCTAGCTTGTAAGATAGTGTGTGTCTTTTAATATGTAGGAGTGGTAATAGTGTTTGTAGGTAAAAAGTGAACGTGAGTGTTTCTTTTTGGTCCGCGCGCTACATATGATTGATGGTGGAGTGGGGTATTGTTAGGTTTTGTTTAAGGGGGATGTTTTCCTTCACGTCCGTGCTTCAGACATGTAATGCGAAGTGTTCGTCAGTCTGACCACCCCATCGTCAACGGGACAAAGTAAAAGACGAGCAGAATAAGTAAATTGTTGGAACTCCAAATGCACCTGGAGTATGCCAGGCGCCTTCTAGACGAGTTGGCTATGGAGACCATAGCAGAAAGTGCCAGAATGGAAGAAGAAGAGGAGGAAAAAAGAAGAAGGTGAGAGGAGAACGAAAGGATCCTGCCTTACCTCATACTTAGGCCTTTGTGTGAGGCCAAGTCTGAGGTGAGGACGCCTCCACAGCCACTACCAGCACTACCAGTACTACGTCAGCAACAGCCACAGCCACAACCCCTACCACCAGTACCAAAAGCCGCTATCCCCCAGATGGAAAACTGGGAGGGGGAGTTGGATAGACAGCGGCAAGAGTGCGATCCGCACCGTCGGCAGGAGATAAGGAGACCTCTTCATCTTCATTCCCGGCTGCAGAATAGAAGACAGAGGGAAGTCTTCACCATCCCTCAGAGTGAAAACTGGGATGATGAGGCCAATCAACTACCCTCTGCGCTCCCAAAAAGACAAATCAATTGAGAGAATGACTGGAGCAGACGTTGCGTGTGTGGTGACTAGCCTGGAAGGTGCAGGCATTAACCAGGTGTATTTGAAGTTATACAAAACAGCCCTTCTCAGGGCTAACCAGATCTCTAGAAATGAGAGACTGATCAAGTTGCAAAAAATATAATTGTGTGTGTGTTTGTGCTCGCGTACGTTTGTGTGTATGTGTGTTTCTGTGTTTGTGCGCTCGTACGTTTGTGTGTATGTGTGTTTGCTTTTTCCTCTTAACAAAAGCCTCGTCCAAGCACAAAAAAATAATATTTGTTATGTGTGCAAGTAGTGTTACTATAGATACTGACTTACTTCACTGATGTGATTGTAGGTGATGGTGTGTTTTGTAAATAAAAACTTCCTTCTCCACTATGTATTGATAGTAACTAACGTGAATTTTGTTGGCATTAGTGCTTTCTTTTGTATAAAAATTTATTTTAGGTTAGTATTATCGTCCCTGTGAATTGTTTGGTAAGTGATATGGGTAGTTGGTGAGAGGGGATGTTTTCCTTCACGTCCGTGCTTGAGACATATAAATCGTAGCGTTCATTATTCGCGCCATTCAGCATTGAATAATCTACGAAGATGACTTCTAACATGATTAATAAAATTAAGACATTATAAGAGGCAGCAGATGACCTGGGGATGGTGGAGGAATTTTTATTAGAATGGAGGATGGGGCTTATAGCCCTCACCGTCTCAAAATGGAGATAAATAACTTAAAGAAGACCAAGGAAAGACTTAGAGAGTTGATGAAACAGAAAAAGGAGGAGGAGGACAAGGAGTATAAAGAGAGAATGAGACAATGGAACGACAATTGGAAAAAGAAGAGGTAAACGAGAAGAGGAAAAAAGTGGAGGAGGAGAAAGAGAAAGAGGAGAATGAAAAAGAGAAGAAAAAGAAGAATAATATAGTAGAGAAAATAATAAGTTGGTGGAGGAGAAAAATAAATTATAAAAATTTGTTGGTGGAGGAGAAAAATAAATTATAAAAATAAGAAGAAACCCACAGGCCTTTTTCAGGGCCACTCCATTGCCTCGAAAAGATTTATTCTCTTGCCATATTGTGCATTTGTTTTGGGTTTGTGTATGTGTTATATTAGTGTATTTGTTATATTAGTATATTTGTTTCTTTGCCTATGTCTATAAAGTTATATGTCCCGCCTCGCCAAGCGTTATATAAAGTTATTTGTCCCGTCCCGCCAGGCGATGGTTTTGATTTTGGTATGAAAGGTACGGGTTCCCGCCCCGCCAGGCGATGTTTGTGTTTGTTGGTCAGTACCGCGCGTAGTTCGTTCCCGACTCGCCAAGCGTTATAGCTCTTTTTTCCCCGCTGTTACTGTTTGGCCCGATTGAGGTCAGCCACTTAAAACATTGTTGCCAATGTCCAGGACCATGATGTCACCCCACCTGTTCTATTCCTATTGTTCCTGAACAAGCCCAACCTATGTTAAATTCCGATTGTCCCTATTGTGGATATAAAATCCCCAATGTTAAATTCCCATTGTCCCTATAGTGGATATACCCCTTTATAAAATTAAGTCCCCATTGTCCCAATTGCGTCCGACATTATTGCTTAGGCTATTCATGGCAGCCAGTATACAGTTTAACTTGTGGAGGAAGAACCCAGGATAAACCCCTATAAGAACCACATACCCACAGGAAATCACAGGCAGCTTTCCAACATACCCAAATTTGCTATGATACAAACAGGCAACCATGTCGACATTATACAGTAAATTCCTCTGTTACGTTGTACACTTACTGTGATGTATTTAATGTTTTGTTTTGTTGTTGTTTCGTAAATATGCTATAATGTTCTGAAATAGATTATTATCAATTAAATCTGAAAATGTCCAAAGGCCCCCGCTCTCTCTCTCTCTCTCTCTCTCTCTCTCTCTCTCTCTCTCTCTCTCTCTCTCTCTCTTGACCATCGTAGCAAGATACGGGCTAAAATCTATGAAATGACGAACGTAGAGGATTTTTGTTTGTGTCATCCCACGATATCTCAGGACTTATGAATGATGAGAAAAGTTAAGTCAAACCGACCAAAGGATGGGATGAGAGAGAGAGAGAGAGAGAGAGAGAGAGAGAGAGAGAGAGAGAGAGAGAGAGAGAGAGAGAGAGAGTTTGTTTATGGTCGGTTGTACTGTTGCTAAAGCAGAATAAGGACTGAGATCAACTGTAAATATATTAAAATATTTTAATTACCTCTTGTTGGTAAGCATGAGCCGGTAGGTGAATGGCTTAGCGTTCACTTGAATGGCGTAGCTAATCAAGTGTTTATAGTGCTCTACTTTATTATTAAAACCATCTTTCATGTTTAAATCATAAGTGTGTATTATATTGATTTAATCAGTGTGAATAAAAATAGAAACTCAAAAAAGAAAAAAACAAATCAACTTATCAAATTG
>JAECUM010035529.1:0-14738 GCA_016617855.1 Megalonaias nervosa
CATGTTAAGTGTTTGATAGCATGTATATGTCAAGTGTTTGATAACGTGTATATGCTAAGTGTTTGATACCGAGTATATTTGTCAAATGTTTGATAGTGTTTATATGTTAACTGTTTGATATTGAGTGTATCTTAATTGTTTGATAAAGATTATATGTCAAATGTTTGGTAGTGTGTGTATATGTTGATTGCATAAATGCAGTAAGATTTATGCCATGCACTGACATATGTAATATGACCTGATGATAAGGACAATATTATGTATTTAAGAGAGATAAGATTTCTCGTGGGTTCTTTTCACAGCTCGCACTGGTGATTATATTAAAAATAAGGGGGGTGGGGTGTGTGTGCGCATTTGGGTACCTTTTTCTGCAGCTGCAATGTTCATTGTATTTCACCTTCTTATCAGCGTAATTGTTCACGAAACTTATATTTTGGGGTGGGTGGGTGTAAATGACATATAAACATATCTCTGCAGCAAACTGCGCCAATAAAGAACTCTCTCTCTCTCTCTCTCTCTCTCTCTCTCTCTCTCTCTCTCTCTCTCTCTCTCTCTCTCTATATATATATATATATATATATATATATATATGTTTATTAATTTATTTAAAGGATTAATTAGTATTATAAATACTGTTGAAAAGTAATAATTGATAACTACATTACTTATATTGATTTATGGTCAAAATACTGAATAGTCATTTTTATTGTCTTCCTCCAGCACCCACATGTAACGGGATACAAATGAGTATATTTATATTTTAAATGAAAGGTGTAGTTTAATATAGCATTCTTTGTGGGTTTTTTTTTTCTACTAGTCCTAAGCGTAAGTGTACACAACATTACCACTGACAATGTTTGGTGTGTCACATGGTAGCCAATATTTTCATTTAGAATTTTTAAAAATACTTGACTGTACCTGAACTATGTACAATTAAACAATCATGCTTAGCTTTGATCGGTGTAAATGCCAATAATTCAAAGCAGTAACGCAATATTCATCATCATTATTGGTGTACAGAGACAATTTCATATGTACTTTACATGGATAACATATGTCATTAATATTTTATAAACAAATGCAAATTTGTTGGACATTAAATACACGATAGGTCCAACAAATGTCAATATGCTTGAATTTAACTTGTTTGAGTTGAATATTTATTTATGTTTTGAATGTAAAGCCATAGCTATTTACAACTGAGCTGATGTTGTAAATCGTGCAAAATAAAAACATTGAATTTGTTGAATGTTTGACATGATTTTGTTAATTGCGTATTGAACATCAAGAGATTGGAATTTTTGTAGCATTTGAGTTTGTATAAATGTCACGACGTTAATCATGATGACTTTCGAAGTTTTTTTCAATTCGATTGGTTTTCTGTCATTGATGCTCTTCAATATTTTGTTAAAGCGTGCTTTTGGGTAGCTGCTGTCTTGGCTGGGGAATACATATTTTTTAAATTCTTTATTAGTGCCGTGCGGTGTTGCGGTTGGATTTAGGTCTGGGAGTGGCAATTGCCCCCAAGGCGCAAGACTAAGAGGGTGTAATCGGGATCTATTTTCCCCTGAAAATTTCGTATTATATCACCTTCACTATAGCCCCTTTCGGTAACCTCATTATGTACCCTTTCTTTCCGAACTCTTTATTGTATGGAGGTTGCGCTAGAAGCATTTCCGGTAGGTATTGTCGCTGGTCGACAAACACTGATTGCAAAACAGAACGAAGTGAATGAAATTATATTTCTGTCCGTATGCAAACGTTTCAATAAAACACCCTAAATAAATGCGCCACAATTACACAATTCCTTGGCAAATCAACAAACAATACCAACACAAAGATAATCATTTGCACTCACAGTGAATGTATTTTAAAATAATGATATTTATTTGCGAGATACCGTCGTATAGTTAACCTGGATACAATACAATCTTGGTCAGTTTGCACATTGTAACTTATCATGCTTGAATGGCAGGTGCCTTCAAGCAATCGGGTGATATTTTCGTCTCTTTTGAGATTTTGTTATTTGACATAAGCGATACACACTACAGTAAGGATGCATACGCAATCCCGCATCCGCTACATATACGGAGTTCGTGGATATATTTTTTTCTTTAATAAATTTCGCATGATGAAAAAAGAAGGAATAAATGACAACAATGCAAGGTTAGTTTCTTTCATTTTATTTTCAGATAATGGTACGTTTATCAATATTTTGTACCTGCAAAGGGGGGAGGGCACAAATTCAGCACAAGATTATTTCCTTTCTTATTTGTATGGAATAATGGAGCAAATATGATTGACGATATTGACTAGTAATGACAAGCTTTTAATTTACGCGCGCACACACTAAGACAACTTGACAAATAAAAACAAACTATAAAATTAACTGGTAAGAGCTTCATATTGCAGAAACTGAACACTGTCAAAATGCTCAACAGTATTCTCTCTCTCTCTCTCTCTCTCTCTCTCTCTCTCTCTCTCTCATGTGTAATCGAGTGTGTATTATATGCAGCAGTGTTGCAACCTGAAGCCTAAAATTAAATATATTTGTTATAATATCTCATGTACACTACCCTTAGAAAAATGTATATGTATTCTGTAGAATATTTTCTGTTAAGTATTATTGTTTTATAAATCATTATCGATAATTTGACCGGAAGACATATTGAGAATGTCGTTGTGCAGATGCATATATTTTTTTTTAGCATAAAAAATGTATATAAATATTTTAATTAGAACCAGCAAGATATGTCAGTTTGTGTTTTCTCTCATATATATGTACGTTAGGAAGTATGATTATTGAAAGAATATCAAGATAGTTTGTTTAAATTTAGCTTTTTTCCTAAAACCTATCTTACGTAGTATCTACTTGTTGTTTGAAGAAAACGAACTTGTTCAAACTACATGTATTGTTAAGTTGCGCCTAATTGTCTTTCGAGTTGGGCCAAAATGTCTTTGGGCCAAATTGACAATAATCCGGCATAAATGATACAACTTTCCCATCCCTCACCCTATTCGATCCCACAGCTTGAATCCACTTTTTTTCTGGTAAAAAGTGTCTTTCGAAAAAAGAAAGAATCCTTTTTCCCATCATCACTCTTTTGGTTACATCCATATGCAACACAGTGCACCATATTTGCTGTACAAAAGCACGATCGTAAGATATATCACATAGACATTTACGTGAGGAAATTAAACACTTGAATGGCTAGGTTGAATAGAAGGGATAAATGTACGTCATATCCGTTTTTGGCACGCGGAAACTACCGATTGTTTACGGAGATTGCCGAATAATTTTTTCATTATAAAAGTGGATTTTTAAGTCTAATTAAACATTTTTATGATGTGCATACATAACAAATGCGTTTTGTTTATGACTATCATAATATCACACGTTTGTTCAATATAGGTGGCCAGTGACCTTTAATTTGTTTCCATTGCGTTAAAGCAATATACTATCAATGAATTCGGTAATGGACGTTATTTAATGCGATAGTGTTCATTTGCATACGACGATTGCATACTTTATCAAAAGGGCAAGTTTTATACAATTATTATCGTCAGTTTTGAAAATTAATTATATTTTCTGTTGTGCAGTTCAAACATATATGTATGCATCTGATGATTAAAAACTTCTTTTGATGTTTTTCAGTACAAAAATTAAAAACAAACAAAAATAACTTCAATTGCTTATTTTATTTCCATTCAGTTTAAGTTTTCCGTTGCGTATTTTATTTCCATTGTGATCCATTTTTTCATTGCGTATTTTAGTCATAGCGATCTATAATCCACTGATCACGTTCCAAAACAGCTAGACTTTATATCAAAGTTCTTATACAAACGGTGAACTGTAAACTGGTTTTTTTTTGAGGGCACTTTCCGTCCTTTAGCTATGTTAAGCTATCGGCCTTTGAAGTGCCCCCCCCCCCCATCCCAAGCCATCCGAAAATGTTAAAGGCTTTTATGATTTTCTGTATCCCCATAGTGTATGTGTTTGTTTTTCTGCAACAAAAATAATTTGGAAAAAAAAGTATTCATTATTCTTGTTTAGGGGTCGCTCTTTGCTATTTGCGTTTTATTATTTAACGGTGTGTCGTGCTCACAAGGTGCCTTTGTTTTTGTATAATCATGCTATATCGTGTTTGTGTAACGAATGGACAATTAATATATTTGAATTTTTATTACATTTTTTTTATTTGCTTTGTTTATTTACAGGGACAGTCATGCGGTTTGGGTCTGAATTCACTACTAATTGACCATGGCATCATGGAAACTCACTGACACTTTCTCTCCGTGACGTTTGCTCCTAGTAATTGGCTAATTATTCGGGCTAAGGAATATTTCCATCGCACCGAATTCCAGTAATCAAACAAGTAAAATCACACAAATTTAAGAATTCCTTAAAGGGGGCGCTATAACCAAATGCGCATCTCCAAAATTTATTACACATTGAAATGTTTTAGAAATCACTCAGCACTGCGTCATTGTTAACATAACTTAATGCAAAAGACGGATTCATAAGAGACGATAGCAGTTATCTTCTTGTCCTGCTGCTTAATCACTTACGGATGTAGTAAATACCTAGTACGAGAGGGAGATAACTAGGTTACGAAAGGGTCCATAGTGTAAAGGGGAAATTTTGCTTAAAACGCATATTTACGAGGTGCGCGTTGGTGATGGTAACTTATAACTGTTCTTTGTAGCAAAGTAGGGACTTCATTACAGAACAGCCACTCTCATTATCGTAACATAGCCAGCGTAGTGATGACGTGCCGTTAAACCCAATACTTGGTATGCATGCGTAACATACTTGACTGTGGATACCGAGATATACAAGCACCGCTTTTTGGCGGCGACGTTTTCAACTGGGGCGGCAGTAGAGGGATTAACAATGATAAGGTGTCATGTGAAAGTTTTGAATGCAACATATCTTTTACATCAATGGTTGAAATCAACTTCAACGTTTGCAGTAGATGACTATATGTCTAACGTTTGTACCATGATATGCTAGGAATTTATATTTCATCCTTGGGTAGGTCGAGCTATATCTGCTACCGTAAGCGGCAGTAGTCACTGTTGACCCAGAGGGGACAGCTACACCTGACTCCTTCTTAAAAGTCCTTGCTGGTGGATCAGACAGCCGAGCAGATATGCTCATCCTCATCCGGGCATCAGGTCAGGTACTATAGGACCCAATGGCCATCCACTGCATCCTAATTAGTCTTCAGACATCTCGACAGTGTCGTGCCACTGGATACCGACTTGTCTGGATGAGAGAATGAGGGTGAATCAGTGCAAGTTTCACTCACTTAAATCTAATTCACTCGCCAGTCGTGACATTATCAGCCCTTCCCCCCGATACCTTCAAGTCCTGTGGCAATGGGCGATCGGTAACGTAGCAAGTATGGAAACATTGGGAGGTGTAGCTGCAGACCGAAGTAGCTTTGGAACTGAGCAGCCCTATTAAGGATCATACGCTCATTTCCTTAGGATGAGTATGCAGCTTGAAAAGGTGCTCTAAACATTGCCTTATTCACCTTAACCATGCATAGCTTAACGCAGCGATTGGGGAACCTAACTTAGCGGTCACAAATCTAACATGGAGACAAGACAAAGGTGAAGCATCTCACCATTTTGCCTGGAATGTGCGTACACTTATGGACAGTACATCAGCAGCTAGATCAGAGGAAAGAACAGCTCTGGTTGTTAGAGAGCTGGCCCTATTCAACATTCGAATTGCATCGCTCAGTGAAACTCGCCTAGCTGAGGAAGTACAAGTCACCGAAGTAGAAGTCTGCCGAAACCTCTTATGGAGTGGCCGAAGTTATGGAGAGAGATACAGATCTTGTGTTGGGTGTGTCATCAAGTGACAGCTAGTCAGTAATCTCAATGATCTTCATTAGGACGTGAATTGCATACTAATGCAAATGAGACTCCCACTGTCAATAAAAAGACACGCAGCTGTCATCAGCGCTTAAACACCCACCATAACCAACTAATTCTACCACCTCACGAAAGCTAAATGTAACAAATTTTGCCTTCGAGAAGTTCTGCTGTAATATCTGGTAAATATTATAAAGTTTTCAGCAAAGCAGTATCATCCTACACTTTTATCAGGTTTCACAGCCTCATAACACAAAATATTAGCATAGGTATCCCCCCCTCCTTAACACTCACCCTTGCTATGCCACCAGGTAGTGAAATGAAATTCTAAAAGCGTTGTGCACATATACAGACAACGTCAGAGCACCTCTGAAGTTTCTATCTTACAAGGCATGGAGAGAGTGTGTTGTGATGTGATTTAGATTTTTAACGTAGCTTTAACAATTTTTCAGTCATGTCGCTACGATGTCTGCAGTGTGACAGTTTATAGTGATGTCTAGCACTGGGGCATCATGCCGCAGACATGTGGCATGATGTCCCACCCAGTCACATTATCCCGACACCAGGCCGACCAATCCTAACACTAACCTGTTAATGCTGAGCGCCAAGCGAGGCAGCTGTTAGCACCATTTTGTAAAGTCTTTGGTATGACTCGGCCGGGGTTCGAACCCGCGACCTCCCGCACCCGAGGCGGATGCTCTAACCACTAGGCCACCGGAGCAGCATGGAGAGAGAGATGCATGACGTGATATACGCACTCACGCACGTATCTATGTTCACAATCACATAGCACTTGGAACAAAATTGTAGTAATATAAAATTTCAATTTTGTCCTTGAATTAGCAAATCGAACCATCAAAAATTCTCTCTGTAGTACAGTACCCTGATCTTTAGTCCACTAGTACGTTGCTCAGTGGAATATGTACTAGTAGTGTGAAGGTCAGGGTACCAGACTACATCTCTCCTTGTGCTGAAGAGGAATACTCTATGTAAATTATGAATGCGGCTTGACGGTACTTGGCCTTTGAGATCTCGATTCGGATTTGTCTACTCTTGATGAGTATTTACGTGTCCTAAAATTGTCCTTAGTGGACAGTCAGTTCAACATACTTAGTCATAATTGTATGGTCCTGAGGCACACACCTAGCAATATGCTTCAGTGCACAAGCCATCCCAGGTAAATGTTCTACATCTGACCTTTTAAAGAATTTGACAGGCAATAAGGCATGTCTATCTCTGAGTAAACAATGAATAATTCAGGTGACAAGTCCAGTATACAGCTAAAGAAACGAAATCTACATTTTCACAGTACAAATATACAGCTAATGAAGCGAAATTAACAGTTTGATCGTCTGAAGATACATGAGTACTGTTCGGATTCAGTTATTAACATTATTATTGTATCTTACCGTATCTATGCAGCAAGCATTTAGATTTGTTAAATTCGAATGATGGGACGCAGAAAACTAGAAGTTATTAAATTATAAGACAATATCGGAAAAAGATATGTAACCATGAATCATTTTTCTGTTATTTTACAATATTTGTAGATAATATTTAAATATTTGTTTCTTTATTCTTGATATTTACTATTGCTTTTGTCGCTGTTCGCTGTTATAAGCACTGAACTTGTTATTGCACAGACCTCGTTAAATCAACCAGCTTGAAAATTGATGAAGCACTATGCATGAATGCCCTTCACTTCGCTAGGGGTCTTCATGTAATGCTTGATCAAATTAAAAAAAACAAACAAAAAAAACCCAACAAAACTTTATGACTTCAAGAATCCTTGAAATATGAAACTCAGTTTTGTATAACTAGTTTATTGGTATATAATATTAGTTTGTTTATACGTTTCTGTATCAGCAAAAGCAAATAAAGGCTACAAAGAAGCCCTCGGAATTATAACAATTTCTCTACCGCACATCTAAAACAGGACCGAAAAATCCACTAAAACATAAATGTTAGCAACATCGACCGCACTGAACGAAACGACAAGCTGTAAGCAAATCTGAAAAAACCCCACAAACAACAACACTGCACACGCATCACATTAAAGCAGGTGCCCACTTCGAGGTAATAAACCTAAACTTTATAATTAGAGACCTATTTATGAAATACGAAACCCCGGAACTGATGAATGTCAAGACGAAAATGATGTTCTCCATACGTGTATATAGTAAGCTCTTGGAATGCATGTGAGATAGATCCATCGAGATCGATGTTTTCCATACGTGTATATAGTAAACTCGTGGAATGCATGTAAGATAGATCCATCGAGATCGATGTTTTCCATACGTGTATATAGTAAACTCTTGGAATGCATGTAAGATAGATCCATCGAGATCGATGTTCTCCATACGTGTATATAGTAAGCTCTTGGAATGCATATAAGATAGATCCATCGAGATCGATGTTCTCCATACGTGTATATAGTAAGCTCTTGGAATGCATATAAGATAGATCCATCGAGATCGATGTTTTCCATACGTGTATATAGTAAGCTCTTGGAATGCATGTAAGATAAATCCATCGAGATCGATCTGTAGCTCTTGATTTCTTGAGCTAGCATTGGGAAAAGATATAACTTCCCTATTAGGGTGAAAACAAAATAAAGTTAACATGCTTGAAAAGATAAACTCGTCATCGTCCCTCACATATATAAGCATGCTACCCTCTGTCAAATCCATTGATGTAAACAGGTAATGCATAAACACGTCGTCGCCCGTCAAATCTATTGATGTACACAGGTAATGCACTTAATAGCCTGTAAAATCTATTGATGAACAAATGTAATGCATGATCACGCCATTATATGTCAAATCCCTTGACAGACACGTAAATGCATACTCATTTTACCGTCTGTCACTTATGTATGCATAACAGCATCATCACCATCATCATCATCATCGTCGTCATCGTCATCATCATCATCGCTATAGCCGTTAACAACAACAATAACTACCATTACTACCACTATTTACTCTCCACCAGTTCCATCTCCTCCTTCATACCCATGTACCTCCTCCTTACCCATGTACCGCCTTCTCACCCATGTACCTCCTCCGTACCCATATACCTCCTTCTTACCCATATACCTCCTGCTTACTCATGTACCTCATTATTTTTGCTGCTTTTGTTGCACTGGCAATAAACAGCCGATAAGGTTAGCGTTTAATATTATCATTTCCTGCTTTTTCACAATATAAACGCAATTGCTAACAGGTGAAACCGAAATACCAAAGCAGAAGGTGGAGGAGAAGGAGAGCAGGAATCGCGTAACAGCTTTATAAAGTAGCCTAATTACTCCATGCAATGTATTAAAATCGGAGAACATAGTTTTGTATGGAAAGCGAAAACATTCAATAGTTTATTGTCAAATCAGAAATGCAACAGTATACCTAATTCCGAAGTTTTGAACTATCACTGGATTAAGTCTCTACATTAGAAAGGACATCAGCTTACGGATTAATTATATGGTTACGATGATAAGGCTGACTCTCTCTCTCTCTCTCTCTCTCTCTATATATATATATATATATGTCAGGAGGCGGTTGTATAACTAATTTTTTTCCAATTGACATAATTTTTGAACTGCTAAATGATAACAGATCATGTGTCATCGGAATATTGGGCTTCATTTTGTGTCGATGTTACTAAATTATTACAGTTAGTACTTTCGTGAGTCTCTCTCATTTATAATGAATTTAGCTCCACATTTCGATGTTAAACGTTCAGAATAATGACGCAGTATTCGTTCGCATTTTAGGTTACACCGAAAAATTGATATACTTTATATGAGGAGGTTACGTTGATAGCCTTTTCTAAACATAGGCAAATTTCTCGGGTTGTAAATACATCACAGGTGACAAATGTGGCTTCTGTTTGTGTTGAATTAGTTTTCATGCTTTTTTTGAAATGTCATGTCAAAACCGTTTACATTTATGCAGATGTTGCAGATCATACCAGAGAAATAGTGAGCGTTCTGAATGCGTGACATGATTTGTTAATTGCGTATTTGAATTAATAGAGACGAATCTATATAGAACTTGAGCAAATAAATCAGTATCTATATTAACTGAGTAAATAAATCAATATATATAGTAACTGAGTAAATAAATCAGACATGAATCAGGATTGGCATTCCTTCATTCACAGTAATTTACAGTTTGTTTGCTTGTTTGTCATTTGTGCTACTCTTTGTTTTGGTATAAAATGTATTTTGGGGTTATGTATTGTCTTGACTCGGGAATATGTTTTAAACTTTTTGTCTTAGCAATTATCCCAAGGCATATATCTATCAGTATGTACCAATAAACAAACCATCCCACATAAAAGGCCTTCGTCTGGCCTTTGGAAAGTATATATAACTTGGCTGTCTCTGAAGAAACACTAAGTAATTTGGGTGACAAGCCGTATCTAAAAGAATGAATAGAAATCTACCGTTTGACCGTTCTGTGAATGAACGTCCTTCACTTCACTACAGCCGTTCATTTAGCGTGTGATCAAGATTCACGAATCGTGCATTCAGGACTCTTTGCAAAATACCACCTTCAATTCTTGTATAAAGAGTCTGTTTTGGATATACTGTTGGTATGCTTCTAATTTCGTTCTGGAATTGAAATTATTTAAATTTGTTTGCATAATTATATCTTCATCGATGCTTATTTATATTGATGACATATATTATGACGGATAATGCTTTCAGGGAACGTAATTATGAAATTCTGTGACATCATACAAAACCTATCGTTGATTCTCTTCAGTAAGGGAAAACGGATTCATTTTTAGATGTCATGACAAGGTCACATTAACTCCGATTGTCTAACAACCTCACCCAGTCTACCTTATTTTACCCCTCCAATATATGACTAGGTCATATTAGCTCCGATTGTCTAACAGCCCCATGCAGCCTACCTTATTTTCCACCGTCAATATATGGACTAAATGTCTAAAACTTTGCGTCCCAATTATATTTTTTAAGGACGCAATGAAAGCTTGAACAGGAAAACAAGACACGCGAGCTCAAAGCACTGCAAGATACAAACAAAACTACAAATTTAAAACCAAATTTCTACACATTCCACTCGATGTCTATTGTATAATTTCATAGAACTTACACTAAAAAACTGAAACCGTTTAATGGTTTCCCTGAAAGTGTGGGAATTTATTTCTAAAGAGATGCAAAACCTGCGCGTACTGGAGCAGGAAATCGAATCCGTGATGTCTCAGATGCAACGCGAGTGTGGTGCAGTTGGGTAATCCAGACTGCCGATACAGCGGAAAGAGTAGGTCATGCGATTATTCATCCAACTGTAATATGACTCTCTACACGACTCCAGCAGAATATGATATCTAGTTTATTCTAATAGTTTACTTTAACTTCTTTTTTAGTTAAAAAAGTTGGATTGTATTTATTTATGATATTAGTATGAAATGGATCTAGCAGTTTGAATAACCAACTCAAAGCCTCTGGTAGTAGAATCTGGGAGTGTTTGAAAGAACATCATTCGTATGTTTTGGGCCACTTTGAACAAAAGTGTACACCCATTTCTCGATGGATCTATGATTGTGTTTAATTAATATAACTGCAGTAGACAATTGTCATCTTAACATTGTCTCCAGACCAGCAAGAGATTCTGAAGATATTTCAAACTTTGTTTCTTTGCCAGAAATCCAGTTACGCATGTGTAGCAGAGTTTCATTAAATTTATTTCCCCGGGTAATTGTTAATTGTTAATATTGTTAATTGTTAATTGTTAATTCAACAACCCAGAGCTAGTTAATATTGTTAATTGTTAATTGTTAATTCAACAACCCAGAGCTAGTTATGGTCGTCTAAATCAAACAAGAAGAATGGTTCCGTTGTAAGTGATATCTCGTTATGACTCCCTTTACGTGATATATACAGCAATGTTCTATAAACGCTACCATCCAAGGTGTAGAGAGGTGCATTTCCGATGTGAAACCATGGATGACATGTAACAAGCTGCAGATGAATGAAGATAAAACTGAAGCCATTCTGATTACAACACAAAGACTTTCTTATTCACATCCTTTACCTCAGACAATAAATATCAGCAACACCAACATTAAATTCACACAGTCAGTACGAAACCTAGGTGTTACTCTCGACAGTACTCTCTCATTGCACCAACATGTCATGAACATATGCAAGGCTGCATATCTTGAGCTGAGACGCATCAGCTCCAATCGCAAGTATCTTTCAGTTGATGCCACTAAAACACTTGTTTGTTCAGTAGTTCTTTCAAGACTGGACTATTGTAACTCAATTCTGTCTGGTTCGTCTCAATATCTACTCCAGAAACTTCAAAAAGTTCAAAACGCAGCTTCTCGGATCATCCTTAGATTATCACGATCAGAGCACGCCTCCCCCTCTGCTCTGTACCCTACACTGACTATCCATTCCATCCAGAATTAAACACAAAATTTGTTCTCTGTACTACGTTTCACTGACGGGCTCCAGTCCAACATACATATCCGACTTCACCCAAGTGTACACATCAGCAAGATACTTACGCTCCTCTTCTGACACTCGTATTCTCATTATTCCCACCATGAAAATGAAATCATATGGACAACGTTCTTTTGCATACCAGGGCCCAGCAACGTGGAACGAATTGAACACTGAACTTAGACAAAAAGACACAGTGATCTCATTCAAGAGCGCTCTTAAAACTCACCTATTTCAACTGCAAGAACAGACTTAAAGACCTAATAATGTTTCCTTACCTTAAATATTTACAGCATGTTTTCTGTTTTCTAATTTCGTGGTGTTTGTTTTAGTTTTGTAATCATAACATTATATATGTTTTTTAAGTGTTGTCAAATGTTGTAAAGCGCTTAGAGCTTCTAAAGATTAGGCGCTATACAAAGTCCTCATTATTGTTATTATTATTATTATTATTATTAAATGTTGATATAGATGATAACGTTTTACAAACGTTACCATTACACCTGAACATTGCTTACATCGCCGCCGCTGTTGAAAACGTGGCCACCTGAAAAGCGATGCGCATGTCTCCCAGCACTGGCTATATTGTGCCGATCAAAATTTAAGTACAAAAGTTTGAAATATAAAAAATAAAGAAAACAAATATTTAAAGGCTTGGCAACAGCTACCCCAAAATATACTTTAACAATTAACAGAAAAATACAAGTGGCAAAAGAAATGTGAAAGACTTGGAAAGTTAGAATGGCAAGGCTGAATAATGTCATCACATTTATGCACGCACTCATCTGATACATATATTCGTGTCTCTTGATGTTTAATACGCAGTCAACAAAATCATTTCAGATATTTAAAAACTGCATTGTTTTCCTGGCACAGTTTACAGTATCAGCACAATTGTGAAAGGTTATGAAATTAATTTTCAAAACATATGAACGCATCTAACTCGAACGGAAGTCAAATACGTCACCTGTGATGTATTTACAGCTTGAGAAATTTGCTTTGGTTTAGAATATGTTATCAATATATATTGTTTATGTAAAGTATAAACTGTGTTGTCCAGCAAACAGTCGGATGTATATTGCCTCATTATTTAAAATTGTTATTAGTTATATCAGGCCATGTTTTACCCCTTTTGTTTACCTGTGCACAACTCAGATACCAGCAGGTGCTTTAAATCATTGGATGAAAATATTAATTTCTATATAAGTCCCCAGGTATTATCAGTGAAAATAATCTTATAATTTATTTTTGGAACCATTAGTAAAAATTATCTGCAGCATATTATCCAAAAGACCAGTCTGATATACAAAGATAATTATCCCTTTTTGTATGTCCTAAATGCAGGTATTGGATGAACGCAAAGTGACCAGTCATATCTTTGCCAGTAGATCAATGCTTTTATCATCATTATTCACAGGATTTTATCTATATGGGAAAAGAAAAGTCCTCCAAAAACCGCGAAACAAGAATTGAGAAAGTGTAAAATGTCGAGGACATAAATAAGACAAACGATAAGGGCCTAATAATATAGCTTTGAGGGATCCCTGAAGATAATCAGATTTGCGATAAAGACTTTTGTATAACGACCGGTTGGATAACTTTCGATCCATGATAGTTGTTTTCGAGCTCTATATTAACTTTTTATGAAGATAAATCAAATCCTTGATCTAAACTTGACAAGAACTTTATCACCTTTTGGGAAGTTAATGCATAGTTTTTGATGAGCATGAGTGTGAAATATATACAGTAGTACAATCCTGTGGATTATAATGTTCCTAGAGTGAGTTAGTAGTTGACTGTAACAACAACAACAACAACAACTACTACTACTACTACTACTACTAATGAAGAAGAAGAAGAAGAAGAAGAAGAAGAAGAAAAAGTGCATTTTATTGGCAAAGGCAAACATATACATAGAAAGAATGCAAAAATAGGTTAGCATAATATTTTTGTCAATAGGACTGGACTACAGGTTATATATATAGGCCGTATGTATAACCTCTTCTTAGTCCATGACCATGACTAACATGAAATAAATTGCAAATGAGTGCTTCAGATGACAATAGGACTGGACTACAGGTTATATATAGGCCGTATGTATAACCTCTTCTTAGTTCCATGACCATGACTAACATGAAATAAATTGCAAATGAGTGTTTCAGATGACTATTCAGTAGTTGAGAATCAAATGTGCGATACTCAGGAGATTAGTCATTGAGAAATTTATTAGAACACAGAAGTTGAGAATCAAATGTGCGATACTCGGGAGATTAGTCATTGAGAAATTTATTAGAACACAGAAGTTGAGAATCAAATGTGCGATACTCGGGAGATTAGTCATTGAGAAATTTATTAGAACACAGAAGTTGAGAATCAA
>JAECUM010035530.1:0-29873 GCA_016617855.1 Megalonaias nervosa
AAAAAAAAATAAAAAAAAATAAATAAATAAATAAAAAAACAAAAAACAAACAAACAAAACAACAACAACAATAAATAAATAAAACATACGAGTTACAAAAATATAATATGTAATAAATTTTACAAGATCTTCAGGTAGTTTTAACCATCTTGATATCAGCGTTGATTCAATGTATCTGGATACTCTTTGTGTGTGTGTGTGTGTGTGTGTGTGTGTGTGTGTGTGTGTGATGTCAACAAAAAAACACATTTGTTCTCTTGAATGGTATTCTTTAACATTTTAGGACAATTATATCCCGTCCAACACTTGTAAATAATTATACATTATCTCCAGATACCGACATTGTTAATTTCATGTTCAGTTCTTTCAATATTTATCTTACTCTAAAAACGAATACGATGCTAATACGATATTGTTTTGTGCCATTATTTATGAAGTAGACGATGCTAATACAGTATTGTTTTGTGCCATTATTTATGAAGTGTTTAACGGTTTCCAAGGCTTGTCCATTACAGACCACTCCCACTTTGCACTTGCGTTCCCAATAAAGACTTAGCGGTTGCATAAGTGAATTTCTTCTTCTTTTTTTTTTCCACTTTAGTTCTGCCCATTAGGTTGGAGTTCTGCATTAATGCTTTAGAAATGTTATTTTATCCCCATTCATGAGTGGGATTATAGTAAATTACTACATGATTCCCGTGACATATTTTTGTTGGATGGCACAGCGTACGTTATGTGCGATATTTCTCTATATTCACCTAAAAACGGTCTTTGATTTTATTACATTCACACTGTGCCAGAAGACTTGTGTATATACAACTGAGAGGTAATATCTATTTAGCCTGACTAGCCAAACAAAAACCCCAAACAACAAAAAGAAAAACCCAATGGGAAATGTGAATGCCAGACTGTTTTAAAGACATCGTTCCGAGATCTCTTCAAACGTAGTGACCTGCGTAAAAGAAGAGAGCCCCGAATGAGACATGTTTCCCTGATCAAAGACTAGTGCACAAACCTTTCAAAAAAGTACGCGTGTGACTCTAGCTATATGCCAGTTTGCCTGAAATACTCATTGCTTATATTTGCGTCTTGTCACAAATAAAAAAAAAATATATATCTGGTCGTACAGTTCTGTATCTAATCGAACGTTACCTACAAGCAATTTCTATAATTTTCTTAAACGTGACTGGTTTACAATCAGATCTTTTATCGATGGACGGGATCTTAAATAACCGATGATCTGCGTTAGCTCAGCTAGTAGAACGTTAGAATCGCAATCCGCTGACGCTGGTTCCCTGCCAGGCCAGCCTGAGTCAGCTGCCTCGATGTGTCCTTGAGAAAGGCTCTTAGCTCTCATTTCCCTGGCATAAATAGCCAGTCACGTGTTCAAAGTAGCTAATCATGTGTTCACAGAGCTGTTACAACGAACAAAGTGCAAACATATAAATAAATGACCGGTCGACGAACTAAGACGGGCTGAGTCCAATGTTGTTGTTGTTGTTGTGGGGCTTAACGCCATTTGTCAGCACATGATAGGCTATACATGGCGGCCAGTATTAATGGTGGAGGAAGAAACCGGGAAATCCGCGGAAAGAACCACCGACCCACGAGAAGCTACTGGCAAGCTTTTTCACATATCCGCATTCGCCGAATCTTAGACTCGAACCAACGCAGACAGAGGTGAGATGGCAGTGATCCGTAACGGACAGCGCTTTAGACCACTCGGCCACTCGGGGCCCCTGAGTCCAATGTATATGAGTGGTTACAAGCCGATATGCTATACCACAATAAAGTTACTGTTATTCGGATGAACGATAAAGAACAAACAAACGCAGTGTAGAAACCCTTTGGCTTTTGTTACTGTCCACCACAACATGGCATGCGATACTGCACAATTACTTATTGCTGAGAACGAGATTATATTTGCCATGATGGGACAGTTGAAGAATGTATACAAACGAACTACCTCACTGGCCAATATAAACATATAGCACGTTTAAACAAATATCGTTTAGAAAGAGAAAAATCAGGGACGAATGGTGAAACTTAAAAGAAGATATCGATATATGATCAACGTTAAAGTTAATTCTCAACATTTAATTAAAATTAATTTTTCGAAGAACGGTTTCTTGAAAAACCTGTTTACAGCAAGTTGGACTGGGTATATCACGGTCGTTACATAGAGGAATAATTTATTTCAGGCAAGTACAGGGCCCTAAGACTCTCGTTAAGCAGTCTACGGTCTGCATGATAGATTTATTGTAACTTTTGGCCTTCAAGAGAGAGAGAGAGAGAGAGAGAGAGAGAGATGACAACGATGAGCAGTTGAATCTTGATTCCTTCTCAACTTGAACGGATTTCCCTCCCCATCATACAGGGACACCAAATATCTGATCATATTCCATCATGTGGGTAGGGTACCGGGCATCTTTCCCATGATGGCCAATACCTACCCTACATTTTGGAGGGGTGAAGGGAGAGGACCTTAAAAATAGGGGAGGGTGTGCAAGGTTCGGAGGAGATGGTGGCGTCATTTAACTGCTGCCATTCCCAAAAGGCGTATTCCAAACATTTCCTACTTCTGATATGTTTCTGTTTTTACTCGAAACAAGGCTAGTTTTTACCCTACACACCTAGACGGATATCGTTTATAGATTATATATTAGAAAACTCTCAATTTCAAGTAAAGATTATAATGAACATGTTGTGATTGAAAATTAACCAATTTTACAACCAAGATACCGCAATGAAAAAAAGCTCCGCTGGCATATTCTGCAGAGAATACCATATCAAGATGTTAGGACGAAATTGCAAAATATCTCATCGACTCAAAGGAATAGCCGACTAACCTATGTCCACTGTAAATCTAAATTTGATTTTTGTATGACCCAACTATAATCTACTTAAACAAACGAAGCGTTATGTATTTATTTATGGATCTGCAACATATACTTAAATTTCCAAAATGCACAGCTACAGCGTATTCTACTTTCAGATTCATCGAAAGGGGATGCAGCGGATTCCATGTCTAATCAATTCACGGGACGTCGTCCATTGCACCATTCAGATCAAAGCAAAAGAAAATCATCCATTGTTGAAGTCTTTGGAAACGACACTCTTGTCTACAAATATCATCATCTGCATGGCATAGTCTAACCTCTTGTCGTCGTATTTACATCAATATGTGTGTTAAAGTTAAGTGTATGTTTAAAGACATGAATTTGAAACCGGATGGTTACTCGTGTACAGGGAAGAAGCCAGGCCAGGCTGTACAGATTATCAGATACATAACTAACAAATCAGATGGCTACTTATAGATCTGTTCACTACCAAAACCACAGAGAAAATGAAACGGCTGACTTTATGTTCCATTTATACACCAGTCTCATTCAAGACATTTCATTGGTCAGTTATAATACAGCTTTTTATTTGTCAGATCCAGACCTGGGATTCGCTGTGACACGGCTTAAAAAAGACACCCTCGATGAGATTGACTCTCTACTGACCGAAATTCCTTTTCCAGGAATTCAAGATAAGACCAGTTCTTCTTCTTAAATGCTGACTTTTGAAACCATCTCTTATATTTTTTGACAATAACACTAGTTTCAAAATCAGCCGCTGTGGAGGTCATATTGGATGAAAGTCCATTTTCATTTAGGACCAACTATACATCATATGAAGCCTTTTCGTGAAAACCTTATGTGAATATGGCATCCATTAAGGAGGAGAAGCTATTTCAAGATTTTAACGATTTTTGGACGTCAAATCGGCAGGTGTTCTGGAACAAAATCCCATGTAAATAAAGATGTTCCATTTAGGACGAGTAGTGATAACACGACTTTCAAGACAGTTCATACTGGACGTCAGCTGGGCACAATTTTCATTCAGAACCTAGTATTTATCATAAGAAATCTTTCTGTGAAAATAACACGTGGATAATTAATTTTCCTTTAGGATGAGGGTCAAATACAAGATTTTCGAGACAGCAGCCATGGTGACCATATTGAATGTAAGATCGGCAGCATTTTGGTTTATGACTAGACACCACAAAAAGTATTTTGGTGAGCACCCAATATCAATATGACCAGAAAGAGCAGAGATAACAAAATGTTCAGTATGACCACTGTGGTGGATATACTGAAGGTCTGATCTGCACCATTTCGATCAGAGACCCACTGGACATCACAAGAAGACTTTCGGCGAAAACTCCATGGCGGACATATTAGATATCAAATCAGCACTGTTTTCATTTGGACCAACTAGACATTATAAGAAACCTTTCAGCAAAACCTCATATTGATATAACATTTCATTCAGGAGTAGCAAAAACACGATTTTGAAGATGGCTGCCATGCTGGACGTCCGAGAGGCACCGCATTCATTTAGGGCGCATTACATAGTGAGATGAATGCGTTTGTAAAGTTTTATGGCAAGCAACTATATCGTTTAGAAGAGTAGCGATAACAAACGTGTTAACGGACGGACAGATGACTGACGAGAGACAACAGGTCAAGCGATAAACTCTTCTGGTCTCTGACCAGTGAAACTAAGGTATGGCACAGTAATCTGCAAAGATAAGGTCGCAAGCAAATCAAACGTCTGATATATTGCTCAGGTTTGAAAGAAGGCTTAACTGACCCTTCAGAAAAAGGAGAACCCTCGCCCTACTCATAATAATATACACTCATCATATTGCATATTTCTTTAAAACCGGCGCTTTTAGATTTGACAAATATCCCTGTAAATGATACAAGGCACAAATTTCACGAAATAAGATAAATAATGTCGAAGTTATAACAATGTTGAAGTTATAATAAAAAAAATTAATATGTAAATGCTACATATTAAGTTCTTTCTATTTGCCAAGCTCTGTGTTGGGCAACGATTCGCAACCATTCAGACAACCTGGGCCATTTCTGCGAAGCGTAAATATGTCTCGGATTTATGCCGGCGTAGTAATTTGCGGTTAAAAATAATCATACCTTTTATTTGCCGGAAATTTCTCTGATAAAAAGAAACCGCAATCTATTCGGACCACCTTGTTTACTGGATTGACCTTAGGGGGCAGGGGCCAATTTTATGTACAAATTTAATGCCGCAATCAGTGACCTAGTACAAAAAATCATAAAAAAATCAAATACACAGGCGAGGTCAAAAAGGTCCATATTTTTAGATACCTATATTAAAACAAAGTATAAGAATATTATTCACTTGACCAGAGAAGTCAATGGCAGTTCATAGCAGAAGACGTTTATGCACCCCAACCCCAAATTTATACCTGCAATTTTCATGTCCGAAGGTCATTTTTAACACCATGTGATGCTCACAGTGCAAACACAAGCCCTTTTCCTAGATGATAATTCTGCAAAACAGTGTGTACTAAACAGGCTGATGCAATTGAAAATAGTTGCCATCCAAGCCGTTTTTGAGATATACTACTTGCCCCAAATCCCCGTGCTTACTGCTATGGGAGGCTAGCTCTTCTTCCTAGCCGACCATTGGTATTTCACTATCAACATACTGCAGAGTAACTATGAAAGATGTACATGCCTGACATCAATTTCAAGAGCAACACAAGCCCAAAAGACCTAGTTCACAAATATATCCATATCTTTAATTAGTAAACAATAATAGCTGAAAAAGTCACACCATAGCCTTAAGTTAAGAAATTTGCCAGGGGCCAATTTACGAAACTGGACCCTGCCACCTTAGGATTAACTGAGAAGTTACAAATGAAAAATTGTTTCATGCATTCGCTCCTTTGGAAACTACCTCGGCTATTTCTGCGAGAAAAAAAAGATGACTCTGATCCATGTTGGCGCAATAACTGAAGAAAAAAACAAAAAAAAAAACATTCTTCTCCACAAACAAGTAACCCAATCTATTCGGATCAACTCGGCTATTTCTACGATTGGATTGACTGTAGTATTGACGGAAATGTTACGAATTAAAAAAAAGATAATTCAGACATTCGTAACATATTAATCAATCTTTGTTTCGTAAATAGCAGATGTAGCCCGAAGGGGTGATATCAATATATATTCGAGGAATGTTCCGTATGATATGACCTCGAAGTTGACATTAGTTTTAAGACGTTACGGGCTCAATTACAAAAGCTATAAATTTTCCACTGGCGCGACCCTCTTCGGCACTCAAGCCCTGCAAAAACAGTGTTTTGTTGGGGAGAATCTCAGCATTTCATCTATATTCAGTCTTACTGAGTTCTCCCACACGTGCTCTGAAGTACATATCACTACGGATAGTGTCTGAAACCAAATTACGTCTCAGAGACATATTCATGCCTCTTAATTAAAAAGGACCTTACGTCGTCAGATTGACCGTTATTTTCACGTACAATGTACGTTTCGACGCTTCCTCAACTATTAAAGAAACTTGCTACTTTCCACGAACGTGGCTCGAGCCTGTAATGTCCAGATCAGAAACATAACACGGTAACTCATTAGCCCACTGGGAATACTTAAATAGTTAGTGAAAAAACCCATACCTGAAGTTAACAGGATGATGAAAATAAAAAGCGCGCGCATGTCTTGTTATAATTCAATGTGAAAACAATGCCATTTTGAATATTCCATGGCGTGTTGTACACATATCCATACATAGTAACATGCAATAATGGTAAACATACATTGTTTTGGAATAATAATATTACGTCCCTCGAATATCGATATCACCAGCAATAATGTTAGTAGATTTCAAAAGGGCGAGTTTCAATTTCTCTCACTCTTGTATAAAAACAAGAAATGTACAATTCCGCTTTGAAAATAATAAGCACGCCATAATACTACATTTCTTGGTTGTTCAAATCAAGAAATCTCTATTTCCTTTGAGAAATGAACGGCATGCAGGAAACAGGATTTAATACAAACGAGTCACCACTACTCTACTTATAGATAACACAGAGCGTATACTAACTACGTATGTAAATATCGATCAGTCACAAGGCCCAACAACGGCTCCACTGATAAATAAATACTACACGTGTGTGTGTGCGTGCGTGCGCGTGTGGGTGTGTGTGAATACAATTCCAGCGTTGATATAAATCATGAATATTCGTGTGTGCCTTCGCTTATGGATTCACGTATGCCTTTGTGCATGTTTTCACGCATATCTTCGTGCATGTTTTCACGTACGTTTTGGTGCATGTATTCACGTATGCCTTCTTGCGTGTATTTGCCTATGTGCTTCTGTAGCAGGATACTAGCGGTTTTGTTGGTTACTAATCTACGTTGAAGTCTTTTACTCCACATGACATTACCCTGTCATGAGTGTGTGTGATTTGGATTGTTAACGTAGCTTTAACAATTTTTCAGTCAAAACGCTACGATGTCTGTAGTGTGGCAGTTTTATAGTGATGTCAAGCACTGAGGCAACATACCGCAGACATGTAGCATGATGTCCCACCCAGTCACATTATCCTGACCAGTCTTAACACTAATCTCTTAATGCTAAGCGCCCAGCGAGGCAGCTGTTAGTACCATTTTTATAAGTCTTTGGTATGACTCGGCCGGGGTTCGAACCCGCCATCTCTCGCATCCGAGGCGGACGCTCTAACCACTAGGCCACAGGAGCGGTCAACATGATTGTCTGTTGGTAACCTTGCTTGGAGACGCACGCCGATTCCTATCGCGGGTTTGCATGCATGGGCGTTGTGATGTGAGGACAAAGTCATGGAGAGGGATAGAAAGCTATTACCTTGGTCAGTAACAAAACTACAAAACTCCTATTATCATTTTAAAATCACCAGTGAATCCAATATAATATAATCTGAATTTTATTATTTGTCTTTCGTCCTTTTATCTTTTATTTTTCGCTTTTAAACTCTAGAATATTCATCCTTCCGTACGTTTCCCCGTGTATTGCTTTTATATATTGAATTTAATCAGTGATGCTATTTCTGGGTAAGCAGCCTGGGTGAAAAGATAATGTTCTTTCTGATGAACGTAGTTTTCAAGCTAGCTCAAGCACGAATATATTTCATGGACACTTTTTCCCTCCTAAACTATAGAAAAACATGTAAGCAGGTTGTAAGCATTATGCATGTTGGATATGAACGAAATATTTCCGTTTCAACGATATTATTTTAAAAATACTTATATATTTTGTTGTTGTTGTTGTTTTTATTTATTTATTTATTTTTTTATTTATTTATTTATTTATTTTTGCAATTGGACTAAACTCCTGAGAGTCTTAGAATTGAGTTTTTAGTATTCGCATGCGATAACATAGGTCTGCTGTTGACCATAGGATGCCTTCATGGAGGTCTCGTCAGACGTTTAAATCGTGCGATTTTCATGATGTTCGCTTTGAGCTCTGACCTTACTGTCAGGGCCGACAAGGGGGTTGGGCAACCGGGGATATATCCCCAGGGCCCGGGCCCGTAAGGGTGCTCGGGCGGAACAACACTTTTTAATTTTATGAAAGAAAAGTTTTGTTTTAACAAGAGCTAGAAGAGGCCCGGGTGTTTCTTACCCCAGGGCCCGTGATCGCTGTCTAAGGCCCTGCTTACTGTCCCTATTATCATATTAGGGTGCAACAGATCTGACCTCAAAACCAAAACATAAACGTAAATACTATTTATTGACATCATGCAAACACATAAATGTGTAAGTTACCGACCTTGGCCGCAGCGACAGACGCCGCACAAATACCTCGGGGTCATGATCCTTTGAAACACGGTATATTGTTTTTGTTTTGTTGTGGTTTTTCGTTTGTTGAACGATACATTTCAAAATTCGAAATTGTACTTTCCATATAATTAAATACATTCTGAAGTATTATCCATTCACACATTTCATGCTTCATACATTCCATGCTTTTTAACAAACATTCATGTACAAAATATTATAATTTACAAAATGTTTCCTTCCAAGATTAGTATGTAAATTGTGATATGACGTGTGTTCATTTAATCCAGTTTTGTACAGTATACTTTTTTGAACAATGTTCTGTATTATCTTTGTTTGGCAATAAAACTGCACAGAATGCATACTGTTTGCGAATGACACACAACTGTATACTTGACAAAGCGTACATATCTGAATATGCGTTTGTTTCTAAGTGAACGCATTCAACAATCTAATTAAAATCAGGTCTTCACAGTCTAAACGTAGGGCCGTGGAGATATGATTTTAATCAGATTGACGCATTCATATGGTGAACCACAAAAGGTCAAAACAAACGGTACCGTTTTAAGGATAAGTAATATAGTTTGAACCACAATAGTGTCAAAATATCTTTGCAACGGTATATATCACCTTTGCAACGGCAAAAGTGATCGTTGCATCGAAAAATTTAGGTTTGTAACGATAATTGGATACCGTTGCAACCAGCAGTATAGCATCAAATTTGCCGCCCCCCCCCCCCCGGCCAATATTCAGAATCTGTCCTCCCGCGGTGAACGGTAGCTAGACCACTGAATACAAGAATATTTGAATACCGTTGCAAATGTTCAGGTGGGTTAAACATTTTTGAAACAACTTACATTAATGTGTACCTGGAATGTAAATGTAAATATCACTTGTCGCTGTGCAGTAGGTGTTAGACACTGTTTATTGCATTATGTTCAAAACACCTAACTTTTAGTGCACTTTTAAAATGGAGCTATGAGGGTGGTGTGCGTAGGCACTTGACTCATGATTTCATGGGGATTTATCAGTTATAATGTCCCCGAATTTCATAAAACAGTGATGTCTGTTGTTAGTAAATTGTAAAGAGACTAGTGGCGTTAAACATGATCTTAATCAACAATATTTCATACTGAAGCTCTGTCGTGTACTTTTAATAGATATGTGGGTGAGTCTGGGTTCGTGACCGTTGATCACAATAGGAGTAAGCGAGGTAAATAAAAAACAAACTTACAACGAACAGTGCAAAGCTAGTTTTAAACTAATCTAAGCACTTTCGACTCTCGCTAAGTCTTTGTCGAATGCAATTAGAAGAGAGAGAGAGAGAGAGAGAGAGAGAGAGAGAGAGAGAGAGAGAGAGAGAGACAAACAATTTACTAAAAAAAAGAGTTAAATTCACAAACGTTACATGACTATATCTAACGGGGTTATTTTATGAAACTGTTGGATGTCGAGCCTAACTAGATTGAACTCCGATGGAAACAAATTTAATTTCAACATTTTCTTTTGTCTTTATTTGCTCTTCTGTCTTGTAATTGCGTCCGACCAGGACTCAGTGACAGTCGAAACTCTAAAGAGCTTGAACTAGTGAAAAACTAGTTATGCAGTGTTCATTGTCAGTTTTCTGCACTGCTTTTAATCAATCCCCGAAATACGCGATCCCTTGTTGGATCCGGTGCATGTATAAGGACTATTATTCACTATATACATGCACCAGCGCCCAAACCAACACGGTCATGCCCTCATCCCCAAAATAGGATGGAACGAAGTCGAAGGTAATGACTCTAAGCGCATGAGAAGTGAATCGCTAGGCAATCTGATTAAAAGCAGATCTCCACTGTCCTATGTGAAGATCTGACAGCGACCGCTTAGGGGTCATGTTCTCTGGTGACTGTTGAATTAGCCAGTGGAATGTAGTAGTAAAAAATTTGAAAGTGAATCAATTCGTTAGGCACACATGCACACATTGATGCTCTTAGGTCACACTGCTCAGTCGCCCAAAACGAGAATGTATAAGACTTCATCTGATTGGCTGATAAATTTAGCGATTATGGTAATAACATAAGTCACCAGAACATGACCCCTAAGCGGTCACTGTCAGATCTTCACGTAGGACAGTGAGATCTAATTTAAATCAGGTTGCTTGCTAGGCACACAGAATTTAACACTCTGTTATATGCATAAACTAACTGGATTTCTTTTGAAAAATGCAAAGTATATACATTACATCAGAAGTAAAATTTGATACGTACATATGAGAGGAAAGCGCTTATCCCAGGAATCCACATTTTTATGCAGAGAAAGAAATTATATATAATTAGACCAATACAGTCTAACAGGTTAGAGACTTAAAATTCATTCCAAATAGGACTCGAACCCATTCTGCGAGTAACGCTAACTATCGCCTAGCTCTCACGCACCAGCGCACAAACCCACACAACCATTCGCTCATCCCACAAAAAAGAATGGAACAAGAAAAGGATTCGAAGTGCACGAGAACTCAATCGTTAGGCCAACGAAATTAACACTCGTCTACAAGCACAAACCCACCGGATTTCGTGTGAGAAATGAAATTATTAATTTAGATTGACACCGATATACCAGAGACGAAAGTGCCTATCCTTGGATCCCACAAACATGTATTATGTTAAGATACATGATGATGTGAGTGAAATTTATATATAATTATACCAATCTAATTTAAAAGGTTAGTGAGGTAGGTATGATTCATTCCAAGCAGGAACTATTGCCTAGCTCAACAATGCCATGCGCACATCCCGAAAATAGGATGGGATAAGGTCGAAATTGAGGTGCATAAACGGAGTGTAATACTCCGCTATATCCACTGGATATATGTAATGACACGACTTTTACGTGTACCTTTGCACAGACACAAAGTCGTATATCCTTGGTGTGTCTGCATTATATACGGTAGTTGGTTTGCACTTTCAGAAATTTGGCGAGTGCGTTTTAACGCTCGATCTTCGATACACGATCGATAGAATAAGGTCAAGTTCCCGGATGTGCAACACTAGCGATGTCTGTTTTTGCTAGTAACCAGGATCCTAACCAATAAGATAAATGATGTAATAGCTTTGTATGCGCTTTTTAAAAGTGTATTAATGTCTCATATACGTAAATTTCGAAAACATTTTCCGCATGCCTATATAGCCATGTGTCTTATATACATGGCAAAGTAAGACTTTTTTCTTGTATAATATAAATACATGAAGAAATGTTTTCAGACATTGCCATGTGGTTGTTTGGGCAACTGGGTCTAGGAATAAAACAATAGTATTAACACAAAGATCCAACGTAGTCGTTGAACTTTACAAGTACCCGTCGTCTAGTAATTTAATACTATTTCACTATGAAACAGGTCATATAAAACAGCCCGGTCAATGCGGTTTCAATATTCTGGCATATGTTGACTCGCCAGGTGTCAGATTTCAACCGTGTCAGACAGAAACAGATAGGCTAAACACGTCTTGCATTTCTGTTTAAGTCCATCTGCTGTCCTTTGACCACAGTTCTTTTTCTTGTAATTTTGGGGTGTGCTCAGACGGTTAGGAGCTGACTCAATACTAAACATTTTTTCTAAGACATACTTATGTTTAATTTCGTCAATATTTTTAAAGGCGTTCTTTTAAATTTTGTTTTCTCCCTATACTTCAATTGTATGGGCAGTAATTAGCAGCAAAGAGACTATGTGATGATACGTTTTATACAATCAGCTAAGAGGAAACAAATTCAGTGCACGTCTGAATTCAGATGGTATGACATACTTGGCCATTAACCTGCCATTATTTTGTGCAGGGGTATTAACAAATCCCCACAATTTAAGCATAATACATATTTTCATGTCTGCGTAGGACACGTTATCTGCAACTTTATCTCAACCAGAATCATTCGCAAGTTCAAGGTCAATCCTATGGATTATGACTTGGCATATTTTGTCTCACAGAAACAGCCGAGGTGATCCAAACGAAACAGACTGTAGTAACTGATTACATGTAGTTTCCATCAGCTATTTTTAAAAGAAATTATCATGCAAAAAATAAGTTGCAGTGACCTTGACCTTTGACATGTTGTCCCTTGTTACAGGGCATGAAAGACACGAAACATTCTTTTTTACAATATGACGGTGGAGATATTATAATATCTTAATATAAACCAGTGACCAGTTGTTGTTTTTTTCTACATCAGAAACTGTTGTCATTTTCCACCCTTTGAAGCCAGATTTATCAGGAGAGATTAACAGGTGATCAGTAACCTTGGGGTGACAGCCATTATGACCACCATGGTTCGTGAATGGGTAATCGCTACAGCTCTACAAAGGAAGCTTCACACGACACGGAAAGTATGCATTCAAATTAAATGATGCCTCACACGAAAAGAATGTATTAAAATTAAATGATGCGTGACACAAAAAGTCTGCATTCAATTAAGTGACGCCTGAAAAAAAGTATGCATTCATTAGGTCTACGCATGCTGCATACTCATGTACAATAAACAATAGAGAATCCTATCATAATATACAATGTACAGATTAAAATGGACAGTTGACTATTGAATAAAATCTCTATATTTCAATAAATCCCTCACTGTATCGGTCTCAAAAGTTATCAAATATTCTTTCCACTGAAATTAAGTTTTTAAAGTTCATTTATGACTTTACTGACCGTAATAAAAAAAATTAAGCTTAGAAAACGTGCATTTTAAAACTTAAAAGCCTTTTTCATTTTGAGATTCCCATAACATCTGAATGAAACGTTTGACCCTGTACCAAAACGACAACATGTATCACTAGAAACAAGTATAACTATTGAAATTTATACCAATTTGCATGTAACCCATTTAAATATACAGAATACAAGTGTTTAATCTGCTTGATTGTATATGTTGGTATGCAAAAAATCTTTAAACAAGGGTGGTTTTAAATTTTGGGCAAAAAGCCCGATAATAGTATACACCTTGGGCTATATAGTATACACCATGGGCTATATAGTATACACCGTGGAATAACAAAGGATTTTTGTTTGTTTTAAATTTCATTTATGTCTGGTTGGTGCTATAACGTCTACTTTTAACTTAATCTAATGATTGTAACTCAGTGATTGTTAAGGACACCCATATCATGGGATCCTGAAAATTGCCCCAGTAGCCGATAGATTTCTAAGTTACACAGGGATGATTTTGCTTCATTTATTGTTGCCGCGAAAACATAATTTTTATTTTGAAATATCTCAATAGAATAAGTAATAGTTATTTGCCAGAACATTTATGTTGTTCCATTCAACTTGCCATTGCTTTTAAGCGCATTTAATTTAAATAAATCTGGGCACAAGCGACTCCAATATTTGAGCGAAATTACCTCTCTCTGGGCAACACAGGACGACAAAGGTAGAAGCGGGTGTACATAGTTGAAACAGTCACTTGAAATTTCTGATTTTGAATATTTTCATGTCACATGATTAAAATTCTGATGAAAATATAGTTAGAAGCTTACAAAATAATAAAACTTTTCTTATATTACTTCATTACGACTGTTGTATAACATAAAACGGCAATGTCGAAAATAGGTTACAGTGGAATGCGACAACCATTCCATACCAGAAGGCTCTTTTCATACGTATATATAATGAAGTCCTGGATACAATGACTAATTTTTTTACTAATCCATTGAGTCATAATTTGCTTCAGGTTGGGTTACACAAATTCAATTTTTCGCTTGTTTTTAGCGGATCATGTGTGAATTTGGGGTTGGAATTCCGTAAAAAGCAAGGTCATTTCTGATATATGTGCTCATCAAATTATCATCAAAATTAACCACAAAACATAAACCTTCGTTTTCTATATTTCCACCTTCCTCTTTGAAGGAAAAAAATTACAACCAGTTTACGTCATACTTTGACTATTAATGCATTGTAACGAAACAAAAGGTGTGGTGGTGGCGTCTTAAAAATTAATACAAGGCGAAGTGAAATTCGCTTTTGGGGCCTGTTCATTTTAAATGGCATGCTCTTGGCGACTACGTCGCCCGATCCACCCCCTAGCGTGGACCTTACAAGTATTGGGATTTCCAACATATATGCATTATTGAAAAGCTAACATGCAAACAAACAGCTCCTCCATTTCCATAGACCGATATGTATTCCTTCTTCAATTATGATGATTTTTTTTTTACCAGCTGTTCTGATATATATATATATATATATATATATATATATATATATATATATATATATATATATATATATATATATATATATATATATATATGTATGCGTTTATTTATATCAATACACACATTTTGTGCTTTGAAATATTCAAATTCAACACATATGTTGAAATTCGTTAACTTAAATATTTTTGGAGGCAAATGATCTAGCGTGAAATGCTAAACGACTTGTTTGATTACTTTATTTGTTTGAACCAAACCAAGCTTGTTATGAAGTTTCATTTCATACTTTTTGCATTGCAAAGAGAATATAGGTTTAACAATGATCGGTATTCTGCTGTGTTGACTTGTGTCTGCTTGGTAAATAGACCGCAAAGATTCATATCCTTTACATAGAATAGAATTTTAATTTGACGTGAAACTAATGGTACCATATGATCATATGTCACTTTTATTCCAGCAGCAACTTTAAGTAAAACGGAAAATTATTATAATCC
Organism: Megalonaias nervosa; assembly: GCA_016617855.1. Taxonomy (NCBI): domain Eukaryota; kingdom Metazoa; phylum Mollusca; class Bivalvia; order Unionida; family Unionidae; genus Megalonaias; species Megalonaias nervosa. The sequence goes on from JAECUM010035530.1 coordinate 15,324, forward strand.
AGCTTACACTATTAAGCAGATAAATTTTTGTTTCATTTTAAAGATTTGATTAAAAAAGCTATTTTTATTTTTATGCCAAGAACACACAACTTTTACTACCTCTGCTATTTAAGAAAGCAATTTCTCTACAAAACAAAAACAACGTTACGTAAATAATTTTGGTTTACACTAGACACAAATTTATATTATTTTTTTTATTTAAAAAATCCTCTTAAAAGGGACACTGAAAATAAATTGTTAAAAGAAAATTAGTAACGAGGGATGAGAGGTTAGGAACCATAAGACCATGTTAAAATCCCCATCCCACCCCACCACCCAATTCATCCAAATAAATACTCGTTTTGCGATATAAAAAAAAAATTCCCAGTTCCAGGGATGGCGTACTCCAGACTTTATTGTTGGATATTTAGCAAGTCTGACAGGACAAAAGGGCCCTGGCTGGCCGATTGGTTTAAGGCGCCAGCCTTTTGACTCACATCTCATCTCTGCCTACGTGGGTTCTAGTCTCGGCTCGACCAAAGTGGGTATGTGAAAAAGCTTGACTGTAGCTTTGATTCTTCTTTCGTCAGTTACACTAGTGCTGATTGCCATGAACAGCCTATCATGTTATGAATAACGGCGTTAAACCAGACAAAATCTGAGAGTAAAATTTACCGCAAAGACAAGATGGGGAAGTTTTCTATTGGAAGGTTCACTTAGGAAGAAAGGCTTTATTTTTCTTTTACACACACCACGATCATACATCTCCGCCATGTTGACACACTGTGACACTAGACTCGTCTTCATATCGTATACATAAAAAAGATACCGATGCGGCACGGACTAAGAGGTGACGAGTATACTTGACCATTTGGATTGAATACACAAATATATTTTTTATTTTTGTGATTTTTGTGTAGCTTCTTTATAGGAGGCTGATTGTACTATGCGATACAGTGATCGCTTGGATCTTGTCAGGGAGTGTTAACACTCTTACTTCGAACAATAGCCATAGCGCTGTCTGTCTGTCAGTATGGATGGATGGATAGATCGGCTAGAAGAACCAGGATGGTGAGGCTATTATCCGTAGTGTGGCAGTGAAGCCATTTCAACCGACCGCTACGTATAGCCCCCACTTTGTTGGGGGTGGGTTGTAGTGGAAATTTGGTTATCGTTATCTAGAGGGTGATCGCCTTCGGTGTTATTGCCCGGATCGAGTAAATATTAATATAAAGTGTGAAACTTATAGGTGGAATAGATAGATATCTGAGCAGATATATAAAACAGAATGTCACGAGCCCCTGTACATTAAAATAACAATTTAATTAATTACAGAAACAACCGTGATAATGCATTACATTAGGAAGATACACTTCTTTTTTAAATAAATCATTCACCGAATTTCAAAACACAAATATACTTATATAAATAGCCGATCTGTTTTAAATGATAGAATCAGTTCATCATAGAATCGAGTGAACAATCGAAGTCATTGCCTTGTACAACTTCATAACCTGATTATTTCCGGTTCATTCCAAATTCACTGTGACTGTTATTCTTGGTCCTTTCCACTTTTCATTTCACTGCTCCAAACTCTCTATAGTCTCGCCTCTTTCAGCCCTCGAATTTTGTGTGGGTAGGTGGATACGTAAGTACGTGATACGTAGATACTTCGATAGGTAGGTACGTGGATACGTCCCGTGGAGCTATTTCACCTTCCAAAAATAAACAAAGAAGCAACCTAAATCTTCTGTCAGATATCCTACTGGGAATAAATTATTACTCCCCTCTCGTTATGTCAGATATCGTTCTATCGGAATTCAAACAGATACCAAAGGCTATCTGGTCAAACTAAACATGGCAGACCATAAACAAACCTAGTTTCATAAGATTAATGTACTTCCTAACGGCTATTTCAATCTAACTCACATTATCATCACCCGAGACGTAACAGTTTTGTTCTCGTCTCAATTACACAAATGAATGAATGAAATTCATTACATGGCTTAACTACGTTAATTCTAGCGAATACACACAATCAAATCTCTAGCATAAATGAAATCTCACTTCATGGTTTAACAACGTTAATTTCAAGTCTTCATCATACGTGAAATCATCTAAGGTCGGTGAATTCACACGGCATCTCGTGACTCATATCAACTAAAGTAAGGCATGAAATTGCTAGATACATATTTTCCTATAGCAATCAAGACGACACATTCAAACAAATCGTCAAACTTATATAAAGAGTATCATTGTACGGATTCATATAGATGAACTCACACAGTTGTATTCATATCAAGAAAATTGATCTACGAATTTAAACAAATAAATTCATGCAAATATAAGCAAAGAAATCAAACAAATCGTCCGTTGACTTTCCAGACATCCGATCCCTTGGATAATTATTTTACGAGTGAATTTCTTCTAAATTCGACCTCGGAGTCTCCTACATTTGTTTCCTCTTGCAGAAAAGTGTAGACTGACTAAAAATTTTGCGATGGGACATATTAAAACCAAGAATTTCGTGTGGGAATCACGCCCCTTATTTAACGTAACCAATCCGGATTAAATATCTCTCCCGCCTTTTCTACTAGGCGTTAAAATTGTAGTCTGCGTGACCTCTAAATTCTCAAATAACTAATTCTGGAAAATCTCAAATCTGACAATTCCGATACAAGATCGAAAGTTAACATTTTTCCTTCCAGTCTGTCTGACGGTTGAATAAACGAACGCTTCATTAAGAATCACTTCTCTCATGACACAGACATTGCCAATCCTTGCATTATGGTGATTTAACACGCGCTGGTCCCCATAAATCTAATTAATCGTTCACCTGCCCAAATTAATGTGCTCATCATAGATCGACAGAAATTTGCACCCTTACACCGACAGCGTATCTGTTTCATGATGGAAATTGTTGAATAGGGACGTTTAATTCTGGAGAAGGACGAGGAATTATGACGTAAATTCTCATCTCCTGGATAAGGACCATTACGTTGTGTAATGTATACAAGGACACGTGGTTGTGAACCATATTTAATTTGCTTTGTAACACGTGGTTATTTGAACCATATTTAATTTACCTTGTGGCATTTGGTTGTGTGAACCATACATATTTTCTATTATCATATGGTTGTGTGAACCACTTATTTTTCGTTGGTATTATATGTTGTGTGAACCATCCTTATTTTATTTTGCATCATACGATTCTGTGAATCGTACTCGTCTGTTCATTTTTCTCATATGATTCAGTAAAACATTCTTTTCATTGTGCACATTGTGAATGTGAGAACCATACTCGTATGTTTGTTATACACGTGAATCTTTAACATGTTCAGTATAGTAGTGTATTATATGTAGTGGGTGGGTGTGCAAGTCAATTTGCATATGTGTTGTAGTGAACATTTATTTACTTTTTTTGTGTGTTTATTTCATAAACTTTCATACCCTCACAGTGTGTTATCATTCAATACAAGCATCCATTCGGTTTCAATCTTGTTACAATTTCTTACTCAGCAAATTTGGCAGAGACACAGCAGTTATGGAGAAATTTGAAAAGAATTTCTGATAATATCCAGCTATACCCAAAAATCGCATCGACTGCTTTCTACAGACAGGCACTGGGAATTCAGAGATATTCTTGACCATAACTTCCACAGGTTTCACTTGACCGTATCAATATAACATAGTTTGCATTTCCAATTTTGTCGATGCAGTCATCTATTCTTGTCATCGGGAATCCGTTTTATTGACAATGTTGACTTTTTTCTATAGTCAGTACTCCTTCAAGAATGTATTATCTGGTTTAGGCACAAGAATACAAGGTGATCTCCAGTTACTCTTACTTGATTCTGTGAAAACATTGTCTACTAAGTCCATCGGCTAATGTTAAATTTTATTTATAATGTTTAGACAAAATTAATTGCTTAGTGTCCAATAGCTAACGTATTAATTCCGCCCTCGCAATATCTCTTATCATCCAAATTACTTAGTCCACGTTTTATAATTGTATCTGTTCCAAGTTTGTGATGATTTGTTCTGATAACATTTGTTTCAATAAAATTAGTGCAGGTGTTTAGCGATGCTTTAAAATCATCAAATTTCATACACTTTTTTACATATCCGCGAGGAATACCTATTGCTTTTTTGGTCAGTTTATTGTCATCTAAAATTACGGCGTATATTTTACCTCTTAGTCCAACAAACTCCCTAATTGGCACAAACATAAATTCATCTTTCATCTTGCCGATGACTTTTTTATTTGTATCATCATGAAATCCACTACTTTTTGGATAATCCCATAAATCAAATAAATTTTTATTGTTATAAATATCTTGATAAACATTATCACATTTTATGTTATAAACAAGTGAATCCGTATCAGTAAATAGCAATTCCGAATCTGGCCACTGTTTTTTGGTAAAATTATAGTGAAAGTCGTACATTAGCCATTTTGATATGTCAAGGACAGCTGCACCAACATAAATTGGTTTATTTAACTTTAAATTTATTTTTAATCGCTGTATTGTAACAAGATTTTCATTAAATATTTTCATACCGACAAAACCGTCATCTTTAACTAATTTATTTCTGCGATTTACATCATTTACAATTTCAATATTGACTCGCTTTCTGATATTTTCCATCTTCTTACCGAACACGGAATTGTTCATCAACTTGAAAAAGTTTTCTCAAAGTCGGTCTTAGCAATAGCACGACGTTTGGTATTTAAATCAATATAATCTGCCATCCACCGTGATTGATTAAATTTTAACACGCGATGAACTTTTCTCAAGATTAGTTCAGCATCTACTGCTTGTTTTAAATTTTTGTAATGTATCACTTAATTTCTTTTATTTAACAAATTTGGAACTAGCTTATTAATAATCGAATTTTTTGCTGTTGTCATTGCCTTTTGTTCAGGCGATAATAAACTATAATCGATCATCATTGACTCTGCACAAAACGGATAGTCGTTATGTAGATCATGTAACGAACTAGGATAACCGAGATCAGCTTCAACAAAATAACTTTTGACATATTCTGGTAAATCTTTATCAGTTTATTTAAAAAATTGATCTGGAGTTATCCAATGAAATCCACTACACGGCATTGGCTCTGACATTGCATAACCATATAAATTAATATCGTTGAAATAAATACATTAATTTGACGGTAAATTTGTATCGTAATTTTTTAAGTATTTATTATTAGCTACCGCATATTTTTTGTTATAACGCTAATCCCGCCGCGAATTACTTTTTCAATAAAATTAAACATATCAACATCAGTTAAGAGATCCAATTCTATCCTGCTTGTTTTTAGCAGAGCATCCCACGATAGTCCTGGCGCAGAATAATATCAACATGGATCAAATCCATAATTTTCATGACTAACTTTACGAAAACTCTCATAAACATAATAATACATCTGTTTTCAAATATAAATCATGATAATTACCAAGTGTCTTACAACCAAATTTATTCCAAATTTTCTGTGCATATTTGGACTCATCATCTGTGATATTTTCATTTTTTAACTGAGAGTAAAATTTATCTTTGTTATGAAGAGAAGTTTCATCAAATCTGCTCCAGTCGTCGAGATACTCATACGGAAAGACACCTTTTTTGTCAGAGAGACGTAGTCTCCACCAAAACAACTTTCTAAATTATTGAAACTGCTACAACCTTTTACAAGTTCGTCTAATGGTGCTGCCATAAATTGCAGACTGTCGATAAAACGTAATTTGCCAAGCGTAACTGACATATACTTTTCAAAATTGTTTGGAATACATTTTATTATATTATTTAAATTTAGTTTAGATTTAATTTCCTCATCGCCAAATGCTTCGACAATGATATGACTTATCATAACCACGAAAATTATGTAAAACGACAGGAATAAAATCTGGCGCATGAAATTTCAAGTTACAATTATTATGTGCTGCTCCGCGATATTGGCCGGTTAGATGACAGTGATCGCGCACTTTATCGTTACCTAGAGGTTTCTCGCAGATATGACAATCAGCTGCCTTATCGAAATCAAGTTGTTGTTTGGATGTTATTTTTATTGGAGCTGTTTTAGATAATCTGTTGAAAATTTTATTAACATCTTCTATTAAGTTTTTTAGTAACCACACGGCAGGACTTTTACATTTGCACAATTTTATTGGACTTAAAAAATTATTGTTAGCGCAACAAACTACTTTATAAGATGCTTCACAGGGAAAATGTTGTATTTTTCTGGTGCTTGATTTATTTGGATCATTTTCTGCGCCTGCCACAGGAACAAGTAGACACTCGAAATCAGCGTAAATAACAAACGGAATATTTAATTTATAATTATAATTTTTAAATTTTAATACTTTTTCTTTTTCTCCTGGCATTGTTATTTTTTGAACATTAACACATTATTTAAGATGCTCTTGCAGTTTTTCATCTTTAGAAAAACCTTGTAAACAACGTAGCAAAATTATTTCTTATTTTTATTTTTATTATATTGTGTGCCAACTAAGCCATTAAAGTTTTTTTTATCCAAACGTAATGATTCCTATAAAATAGCAAGTTTATTGTCGATTACGAAGCTTTTTCTGAAATATACCTTGGATAAACATTTTCACGCTCGTCAAGACCAAATATATTAACTGAAATATTATTTTGCTTTTCAAACTTTGGTATTTGATTTTCTGCAACTGGAAAGCCAATGCCATTAAAATTTAATTTTGATACGTGACTAAAATACTTGTCCATGCGATCAGCATTTTTTTTTCTGCTGGAAACATTGCAGAAAGAATAGCCCACTGGAAACATCTGTTATCAAAGTTCTTTACGTTTATGCAACAGTTTTTGTTTTTAATTTTTTTAGGGAGATCAATGTAAGAACTACCGCGATGTACGTTATATTTCACTGTGTGAAATAAAACTTCTTTTATCATTTCAAATTTCCAGCCTGATCCTGATGCAGTAAATTCCTCCAATTTTTTATTTATTTTTTGATGTATTTCATCAGCGACTGAGGAAATATTTGTTCCAGCTAATATTTTCTGTGATTCAGCCGTTAAATATAGTTCGGTAATCTCGTTGATGAAATCTACATTTTCAAAGATTATATCAAGTATATCCATTTCATTTTCTTTCAGTGCACGTAACTTTGATAAAATAACATGATACTGCACTATTAGCTTGATACTTTTATGCACTGCAAGTTCTCGCGTTACAATTGGATGCAAAAGATGAAACAAATTTGTAGTGTTAAAATTTGCTAAAATATTTTGATTATCAAACCGATAGCCGTTGTCAAATCCTGCAAAAGCAGTGGCTATTTTTGTAGGTTCTCCTATAAGGCTTTTCTTGGCAATATCTCGCAATTTCAGCATTATATTTATATAAGATTTTATATTTAAATTAATTAATTGTTCGATCGATATCTCACCGCACACTGCGCACGCGCTAGTTGTACAATCAATTAGAGATATGAAATGCTTATAGTGTAATGACACAAAATCTGACATGCGCATACGAGCAAGAGTACTACTATGTTCATCTCATGTACAACTCGTACGCGGTAAATATGTTAGGGTCGGTGATACATATCAAATACAGACAACCGTTTGATAAAGCAACAACGGCTGGTTATAAGATCAGCGTAAAAGGTGATAATGCCGAACGAGTTGAAATCTTTAGGAAAGATTTATTTATACGTTATTTTGTGATGAAATTCCAGAAGGACAACGAGTATATCATGTCAACGGCGCAGTTACTGATGATAACATTGAAAACCTGTCTTTGCAAGATGAATTTCAGCCGCATCTCGTGTCCACGCCAACGGTATTAAAACAGACAATCGTTTAGTGAATCTCGAACTTGTCACTCAACAAGAAAATAACAGACGAGGACGAGGCGGTGGTATTAATTTCAGATGTCCTTCTAAACCTATTGTTTCATTTAATCTTGAAACAAACGAGGAAATCAAATTTAAATCAATTAATTCTGCGGCAAGATATTCTGATATTAATCCTAGAGCAATAAAATTTGTCGCAGATGGAATAACAAAATTGGCAACATCACAACCACGTTTGACAGAATCATCTTCAAATATGACGATTAATTATATTTTCTAGCTCGTTTTTAGTTAAGCAATTGTGAGCAAACGCAATAACATTATCTTTATTAAATTTAATTGTAATAAATGCACTGTCATTAAGTTTATTTTTTCTGCTGCTGTTAGAAGAATTTTGTCAGAATCACCTTGCTGATAAACATTTTCGCACTGCTTCGGCTAATTCTCTGAAATTTAATATATCAACTTTCTGATGATATTTGATCTCGTTAGTCGTCTATAATAATAAATTAGATAAAAATATATTATAATATGAATTTAATGAAACAACTTGCTGATATATATGCTGACGATAATTTTACAGCAGGAGATGCTGTCTCAAGAGATTTCATCTCTGGCGATATAACATATGAGTCGGTTGGTTATACAGAAGACGACATTTTATTTAACAATGACGATAAACAAGACGAGATCGTGGACGTGGTTGATAAAAAAATTACAGCAGACCGACAACTGGACGATATAATGTTAAGTATCATATCGCCAAAAAATAATAAAATTTAATTTTACTGTTGCCGAGCAACAAATATTTTGGCAACTTATAAAACCTTTTCTTAATCTGAAAATTGCTGGCCAACAAAGGAGCATAAAATACGATTTTATTTTTGGTAAAATATTTAATTTAAAGCCAGTCGATAATGCAAGAAAATTACATTTAATGTCGTTGTGTAGACCGGTCAAATGTAAATCTGTACTGCTAAAATACTAGCAAATTTATAATAATATTATTTCGATATAGATTTAGTTGGAACCCCGCTGTTAAATTTATCGCTGTATCCTCTCCATTTAACTAAACTTTTATTACTTTTTTCCTGATAACTTTTCCAGTAACAAATATATCTTGCTCAGTTTTCTGCAGTTCCTGCTCGTAAAAACTACCAGTTATAGGCTCACCCAATAAATCTTTTAGCGCGTATGTTACATGTATTGTCAGTAAAATTTATTAACAACAAATACTCCTTCGCTCCAGTTTGGAGTAAATCCTTTTTCAAATGTTTTTTTTTTTTTTCGTCAGAGAAATTCTAACTTTATCACCAACTTTAAATTTATGTCTGCGGTACATGTTTTCATTTGCAAGAATCGGATTTTTAATTGCATCCTTTGGTGACATTTTTATTGATCTGTGCTTCGTGTTATTATATTAATCAACAATCTGCTGTAGATCGTCAATACATTTATTTGTATTTTTAGCTGTCAAATGTTTATGTATCAGCTCGTTTAGTGTGCGATTAAATCGCTCGACGATAACGCTCTTACCTTCATTTCCTGTAACATATTTTTTTATATTATTTTGTTCCACAAACTGCTCATTTTTTTTTTTTAAAAACTCTGCTCCATGATTGGTCCAGATTCTGTTTGGTTTTCTTTCTGTACTTGTTATTATTTGTTTTAGTGCATCAGTTATCGATATTCCTGTTTTATCCGAATCAGGTACACTAAACGCGTATTTACTAAAAACATCTACAACGTTAAAAAGATATTTTTGTTATTGTTAAACTGAGCAAGATTTGACACATCAACTAAATCTATCGCCCAGATATCGTCAACGGCATTTGCGACAATTTTACGTCTCGGAAACTTTTTTTTTTAGGTTTATGTAGCTCTGATGCCAGATCATCATACAATTCTTTCCAAGACCTAACTTATATTATGTTCCTATCATTCCTTTAGCTAACCTTCTATCAAATCTCTCTCGTAGATTTGTAGGTTTCATATCTTTAAGTTCATCTAGCATTACTTTATCACAGCCGTTCTTATCTTGTTCGTTATCACGGTAGCAGATATCGTGACGCATCGCTATTGCATCAACTTAATTATAAGGCTCTTGTCCGGGCAGCGGATTATCATTTTCATCTAGTTGTTTATCTAGCGGATTGTATGGTCCAGTGTATTTATGGCCTGGTAATGTCCAACCTCCTTTTGGTTTTGGTAACTTGCCAATTAATTTATGTATATCTATACCTGTTCCAATTATTTCTCTGTTGTTGCATTTCTGACAGTACGTAACAATTTTATTTTGCTCCAGACAGAGATCTCTATCACAATCACACTCCCATATCATTCTTCACTAATCATCTGCTAAAATAACATTGTCGCACATTCCAGCTCCGGATAATTTCTTTAAAAACATACTTTTTCTTTTTCCACAGATTGCACAAATATTTTTTAGCATTATCCTATTATTTTTTTTTGTTTTTTTCTGTCGTTTCATCTTTATTTTCTGTTTTAGTTTTGCATTTGAGACAATATGTTGACATATTTCTTAGTTTAGATAAAATTAATTGCAATCTCATCATTAACGTGAGAAAGTTGATTGTCAAACTGTAAAATAAATTTTAAAAAATTAAATTTAGCCTGGGACATTTGTTTTATAAACATTATACAATAGTATCCATAAGCTGATGTTCCAACTGGCTGAATCTGATTACACGAACAATTTATTATTTTATATTTTTTGTTGATATATTTTTTATCATGTCGCTGGGAGGAATTCCAAATGAATCAAAATAGTTGTTATTGTAAACAGCTACCCAATGTGTGCCAGATCCGTCGTTAAAATCTTGTATATTTATCACACACGAACCACCAGCTGGTGCATTGTCAAGTTCATCTTTGGAATAAACTCCGTAGAAATTTTCTATTTGTTTTAGCTTATTAAGTATATCGAAATTACTTAACGCGGGCGTGTTTCTGGTAATGTTAGTCCTCGACCTATTCCCAGCAGATTGGGCAACAGACTTGCCTCTACTCCCGCCAGTAATGGTCCTATAAATCCGCCTTTTTTTTGTTTTTCGCGATCGCGTCCTTTTTTCGTTGTTGTCTTTCTTTTTGCTGTCTTTCGTCGGGGCATTATATTAAAGTTTTAAACAAAAATTTTCTTTATACCGCCTCCAGAGACAACCTTTTTTGTTGCGCCAGATACTGCGCCAGATGCTGCTGCTAATCCTAATGTACCAATTACGGTTAAAATTTTAGGTATTACCGTTTTGGCTATTGTGGCTATTGCCGGACCAAGAAAACCGGCTCCCACCGCAATGCGGTGGGCCATTGCAGTTATTTGTGACGCGCTTAGATTTAAAACAAACGGTTTACCGCGATCGTATTTATTTATCCATGTTTTAGTTAGCATTAATTTTGTTAAAGTACCGCCCGTTGTCGATGAATTAATTTTTAGTAATACCCGATCTAAAATAAGTGTTTGTTTAACTCCACGAAATACTTTATTGTAATCGCGACAAAATCCAAATATTGTACTCAATGGCAGCATCATTGTAACTTGACGTGATCCTGCTGCAAGTACCTTTCTCCTAGCATAACCATCATTATAACGTATATATTTTAAACCGATTGCGTTATTAACATAATTTAACATTGCAACATCGTCCGCAGCTTTTTACAAGATTATTACAAGCAGCAATAAGTGAAACTCTTGCAGCGTCTGCGTCAGCATCTGCAGATGGTGGGGCTATACCAAAATTGACAGCGTTAGCAATAAGAAAATTTCTTACAATTTCAACTTTCGCAGCTGCATTAGCGCCGTGAATAAGAATAACATTTGAAAAAAGTTCGTCTCACGCAGCTACACCATCTCTAGTGTCCTTAAACCACATCATGTTAGTTGCAGTCGATCTAGAGTAATCGTCACAAAACGAAATAATATTTAGTATTGTACTTGCAACTTGTAGGTGACTTGAAATATCTTCCACTGTTTGATTAGCTAGCTGATACCTGGCACTTTTAAATAAGCTCCAACCGTTGTTTATAAGAGCTATTTCTGTTCCAGTTGCAATTGCAGCAGGTGGATTAGCTACTGTCATAATCTGACCACGAACTTCCAGCATTGATTTATGAGGCAAAAGAAATACATTCTCGTCGCGTGTATTAAATGTTCTAACGCCAACTTTATTAGGCTCATTAGAATTTTCGTCGAGATATTCGACATACTCAAATTCTGTTACTGTATCATCTACGTCATAGGTCTCAGCCAAGTCGAGGTAATCTTTAACAGACATTTTTTATTCATTAGATTATATAAAATTTGGTGCTGTTGCCTTAGATATTAATTTTTGTATAATTTGCTTTCCTCCTGCCGATAAAAGTTTTTTTCTTGTCCTTATCATTGCACGTTTAGTTTCTTCCGTCGGCGCGATTTCTGATATAACTTGCTTTATTTCTGGGCTGTTGCCTTTTATTTTATCAGCTATTTTTGTCCCACCGCAGTTTCAGCGGCAGATGCAGCTCCGGTCGCAAAGGATTTTGATGCATCCAGTGCAATTGGCGCAACTTTATGCGCTACCCCAGGAACACTTTCAATAATTTTAGTAAATTTATTTCCTAAAAATCCTCCAACTATTTTTCTTCTGTAAACTTTTTTCTTTGTCTCATGTTATACAACGAGGTTGTACAAAACTCTATTGCGCTCGTAGGTGTAAGTAATAATTAACAACTTCATTGCTAAGATCAAGTTGTCGTCCAGACTGATCCGTCAATTGCATATTTATTTCTGTTATTTGATCTTCAATATTTAGCGGATAATAAATAACCTGCCGTGGATTAATTTGCATAAGTGAACCCTGCGGAACGTCCGGTGAAAAACTGTATATTGTTTGTTCTTTACTGCCTTTAGCTGAGTAAGATCCAGGTGCAATAGAGCAATTTATTAATATTGTGTTTATGTCAGTTATATTTACTGGCAGATCACCATCATATGTTGCAGTTTGTTCTGCATTTGATCCGTACCGTTGATGATAAAATCCAAGCAGTGACGCAATGCTTGCTGGCGATGAAAAATCGATCATCATATTATTCTTTAATGTTATTCTAGCGCGTAATGTTATAATTTGGTGTTAGCTCAAAGTTGTCAGCGTCCACTGTGTTATTTTTTGCAATAACCTCTTTTATTGTTTTATTTAGATCAGTGATATTATAGGCGCCTTGTGGAATTGTAAATCTTATCCATGACGACAATTTCGGTTGAAATGTAAATTCATCATTAACATTAGTTTTTACGTTAGCCATGGTATGCCACACCGTGCAGGAATGTAGTCCAATTTCATATTTTTTCTCAGGATTGAGTTGTATTGGCGGAATATAATTCAATGAAAAATTTGCGCTATCTTTTGCGGCGGTGCTAGAGTCGAGTAATAATGTTGTTGACATCTGTATTTATTAGATTATATAATTATGTCTTGGTGTAAAATTTCGTATTCGTCTGATGTTAGTAATTCTTTCGATCTTAGATGATCAAGTATATCAACTACTTCATTATCAATTTCAACACCAACATTTCCAGCTTCTCTCGATGATATCAACAGCATTAATTTGCCGATCATGTCAGCTGTTGATGTAAATGCTCTTTTCTCCAGTTCCAATTTTTTTAAGGCGATCTTTATTGTAATAATCAAACCATTTTTTTAAAGCTATGTCCTTCACTTTTTTAGCTTCAAATGTTAATACTGCAGTCTTAATAATACCTGCAAGAACGATATTTCTGTAGATGTCCTCATATTTATAAAGATCTTCAATTTTTTAAAACTTTTTTCATATCCTCGTAAGCCCGCTTACCGTCGTTTATAATATCGTATAGTTTTTTTAAGTAGTTCATCGTATGTCTTTTTCTCAATTTTCAATATTATCAACGTTAATATTATTATTTACTAAAAGTTATCGTATTCCTGATCTGTTATTCTAACTTGCGCTAGCTCTAGAAGCAGTTCTCTTCGTTGTTCAATATTTGATACAAACCGCTTGTTGGCTAATATCCCCTGTTACAGTTGGCTCAAATGTTGTTTCACTTGCCATAACTGGATCTTGTTGACTCTCCGTCACAATTGATTGTAACCTTTCTCTAATTTCATGTGGATTATCAATCAATAGATCTAGTTCAGTTTGTTTGGCAATAGGGTTGGCTATATTCTGCACAAGTGGCATGGCCAGTATTCGTTTTTCATCTATTTCTTTTGCTTTGGTGCTCAAAACATTAGAGTGAATATCGTACCTTCTTTGTTTTATTTGATTAATGGCTTTAATGTAAAGATCGGCGATAATACTGTGTCGGAATCTTTTAATACTCTCGTGGTAATTTTCATTCCATGGCTCTACTTCTTTGAAATATTTCTTATTTTCTTCCGCTATTTCCGTTAACTTTCCAATTTTTTCATCAGCGTTGTATTCTTTCTTTAAAATATCGTATACTCTTGAATCTTTGAAATTGTATTTTTGTTGAACGACTTATACTCATGCTCTTCTATTTCGTTGTTTATACTTTCTAGAGCAGCTTCGAATCTTTCTCTGTCCTGAACATCCAATCCATGCTCTTTTCTAAAAGCTTCTTTTTTAGCTTCTTCTTCCTCATACATCTCCCTTAAAACTTTATCAGCTTTACTTTCCATTTCTTGTTGTTTTTTATATCCTTCATCATCTCATTCAACCTTATTCCCGTTGGCCCAA
>JAECUM010035534.1:0-10630 GCA_016617855.1 Megalonaias nervosa
TGTGTGTGTGTGTGTGTGTGTGTGTGTATAGTGTTATGCCGTTACTTTCTTCATACTCAGATCGGCTGGTTTTAATCACATCCCGTTGTTATAGTACAGCGCAGTCCTTCTGGATATCTCCTCTACATCGAAATGTATTGTACAACAATACAAGATTATTCGATTATTAAATTAAATCACCTGCTCAATATATATATATATATATATATATATATATATATATATATATATATATATATATATATAGATAGATAGATAGATATATTAGAATAAGTTTGTCATGTCTGATCATATCTTCTAATATTAGGCAAATTTAGATGAATTGAAACACGGAGCTGTGTGCGTATTACATTCATGAGGTCACGTTCAATCAGGATGATCGATTTGGATTGGCCGATCGACTGCTATACCTATCAATCCATACTTTGTTTACCAGAATGCTTATACGTGCCAAACTTGTATGGACACAGTGTCGTTGTCAAAGTATGTCATACAAAACGTAATAAGATAAAGGTACAATGGGACTTGTAAAAAACTGAGCCCTAAAATAAAATTTGAAAGAGAAATTGAGTGAAACAGGACAATGAAAGCGGTAATAGAAGAAAACATTTGGAAAAGGAAAATTCATGTTTGAAATTTTGATGTATAATTTGGAACCAAGAATTCGAAATACAAATTCTCGTAAGCAAACAAATCCGTCCGTTCTCTGAGGAGTGACGACTGTTCATGCAGCTGTTTAGTAAGAGCGTTGATTGTGTTTAGATTCTTGAGTTGAAATCTCTCTCCAGTTCGTGTGTCTCGTGTCCGCCGTCTACAATGGGCCAGTGGTATACTTTTTTAGTTGGGATTACGCCAGCGTCCTTCGGCATGTTCAGCTGCTTGTCGACCATTCTAAGCTCTCGCAGTAACTCATCCTAGTTTATGATGGTATCGAACTTATTGCGAGTGTGGCTCTTCAGGAGGTCACACCTCAGTGAAAACCAAGAGCTCCTCAATATGGCTTAACACTCTAATTTCGGAACACAAATTTTAAGTAAGTTAGGAAAGTAAAATTTATTTCAAACAACATAATGTACCCACATTATATTTTTAGCAGACAGGCTTAGTGTTAGGAATTTATGAAATTGCTTAAATGATCTGGACACGCCTACTATTTCATATATATTTCTGCATTTAGAATTGAATATGTAAACTGTCATGAATATAAATATCTTCACACGATGAATATCAGAAAATATTGAATATTGAATAAATCTGTCCAGAATTGTATTGTTACTTGTTAACACTATCGCTAGAGTCAGTATAACCCCTTGTAGCTTCTAGATCTGGAATATCAAAAATCCTGACTAATTTTCCAGACCCCGAGGTTACGATATTAATTATATTTATAGATATATAGATAAATGAATGAGTTTACCTGACAATTTAATCATTTATTATTCTTTTTACATTATTGTGACCCCGGTGCGTGTTTGTCATAAGTGAATGCGCAAGTGAGTGAATGAGTGATCGCTCAATGGACGAAGTGCATGAAGGGGACGGTAAGTCGAGCATCTAGCACCCACTAAAAGCCCTAGACACTCGTCCTATCGGTTCGGGACGAACAAAATCTTTCTCATTTTGTATAGGCCTGAGGTGGAGATCGCAGTTCGAGACAATTGTAACATTTGAATATTTAGGGTCTTCGTGTCTGGTAGGTTATCATTTATGTGTTATCGTACTGATATATTGAAATACCGTTGTGTGGGTTTTGTATAGTTGTGTAACGTAATTGTTCTGTTCTGTTTTAGTATTAAATATTTAAGTATCCGTTCTGTTTCGTTTTAGGTTTTTCTTTTATCTCATACGTTTTCCTTACGGATAATAAACCCCACGACCTGCGAGTGTTGTATTTGCTTCATTTTTATGCAAGGCCCGGCTCACAATATTATTATCTTATGTTTTCTTTGTACATTAATTCAGTCTATGTGCATAATAATGCATAGCACCTGCAGCTTGCTATCCTCGTTTTTTAATTTATTTCCACATATATCAATTTAACTTGTTTTAAATTTAAAAGCACAATAGTGGAACTGAGAATGAATTTTTAGGACCTTATTTGGACATTTTTTATATTATTTGATTACGTATAATATATGCAACACTATTTGGTTAATATCAGTTTTGATGGTGAAGGGTCTCCAAGTAAATTTTGCCTGGGAGTAGGAAAGGAGTTGAGATATTAAAATCTACGACTGTAGTAGAAAATACAGGTCCTTGGGTGTGATAATTTATGACTCTCCAATAGGAAATATTCACTAAAGTTTGAAAAGTAATCATGAAACCACGAAATTACGAAGCAATAAGTGTGAAAATTATGACATTCCTTTGCTTATTACAATCAATTAACGAGACAAGTACCCCACATTAGCAAAAATAATGTATAATAGATAAGATACACAACCCGTAACAAACTCAAATTTGGGAACTTGTGTTATTACGAAGACTGAAGAAATCAGTTTGCATTCGAGCTCAGTACTTAGCCACCATTAAGAGAGAGAGAGAGAGAGAGAGAGAGAGAGAGAGAGAGAGAGAGAGAGAGGAGAGATAGAGGAAGGGCCAGACATAGAGCATGAAACTGAGAGGAAAGAGTATGCAGACGTGCTGTGCAACCTTAAGATAACAGAGCTGAACAAACGCTGTACATAATTCAGACAATGCAGTCAAACATGAGGGTAACAGCTTATTTATATTATGCAAAACAATTATTCATCCATAGTGACAATGTTTAATAATTAGGACAGATTCTAATATGAGGTAAGTACTGTTTTGCAGTAGTTAATGAATATATACTCCCACTGTACAGTTGAAGGAATATTTATTCTACAAAAAATTGTGTTCAGGCTATAGAAATAAATAATACAGAAAGTTATTCAATAATTGCAGATGCTACCTTCTACTTTGTCTTCAACAGCTGATATTTAAGGATTATAACATAACGTGTAGCCTGCCCAAGCAGAAATCTCCATGTATCAGGCAACTCTTATAGTATTCATAGCTAAATGTTAAAACTGAGAGATCATCTTCTTCAAGAAAACTTCAGCTGATGGAGGTTCTTGATGCGCCATATATCTACTAATTCTCCTGCGATCGTCCTCCTTTAGTTGTATCCCCCGCCTCATACCCTGGTTGTTTCCACGGTGAGACATAAGAATTTTGTTTAAAACTCCCTGATGTGGGTATGTGTTTTCTTCGCTTTGCAAAGGAAAGAGGCACCTTCTTCCACATTTCTTGTTCTAGTATCGATTATATTTATTTAAGAAGAATTGGGAATTTCTAAATTGCGACACAAACATCCCCATCACATCTTGACTTTACACCCAATATAACAGCCTCGTCTCCAATTCTCTACCGTGTTGTTGTTGTTAGGAGATGCTTTTAGAAGTCTTACTTTATCCAGATAATTACTCGGCACAAGATGTCATTTACCGATCTCTTAAGAAGGCAAAATATTTACATGAATGGGCATTAAACAGTAATCTTAGTAATGATAACATTTTCCCTACACGGTATCAGGAAAGTCTAATGAAGTTCAAATCATCGTGAGTATCGGTCTAACGAGACCCAGTTTTGTAACAAAAGCGATTTGGTACATTTGCATGCAGTTTAATTATTATTACCCATTACGTTTACTACTACTGCTACTGCTACTACAAATAACCATCATCATCAGTATCATCATCGTCGTCGTATCAGTAATCAACACCATCATCATTGTCATCATCAGCAGCGACAAGAACATAATAATCATCATCATATTTAAGAGGACCATAAGAATACACTTTCAATAGATTAATCAAGTAAATAATTATGATTACAGCTATTGTCCTCCACTTTACAGCGTCAGAGGTAAATCTGAAGAGTCGAACGTGAACTAACTGGAAAAGTAATTTTTTGTATTATCTTGCGCAGTTTAAAAGAAATACCAATTTTCAGAATTAAACTAGTGTTTCTAAAAGTATCTACAATGAACAAGTAAGCTGCAGTATAAATAATATAAACAAAAATATTTATGATTTTTACTGACTCTAAGTTAAATTTTCGAATGTTACTTTTATGTATTGTTTTTGTTTTCTCTTCCTAATTCCATTCCGACTATAATGTTTATATTCTTTACATTTTTATCTCTACTGGTCATAGATCACAATAAGTTATTGGATCGTCGGTCGAACATTGTCCTTCCGTTAGCTCAGGTTTGTTATTGGAACTTTACAGGTACATTTGCCCCTTGGTTTCTTTAGTCTTTAATGAGAATGGCGCTGCTTAGACATCCTGCATAATCACCACAGCTTCCATCTTGAAAATCATATCGTGACTTCTCCTGAATGGTCATATCAGCATGAGGTTTTCATTTAAGACTTTTTATGATGTCTAGCTGGTCCAAAATTAATTTGGTAACAATATGATCTTCAGTGCCTCCAAAGTAACTGTCTTGAAAGTTTCTTATCTATATTCTTGCTAAATGGACAGTGGTATCTACGTAGGGATTTCACTTACAGACTTCTTGTTATATCTAGTTCGTTCTGAATGCAAATATTGCTAATCTGTCGATATTAATGGCCACCACCACAACGATCTCTAAAATATTGTTATTGCTACTGTTTGAATCGTCATATCTAATATGGAGTTTCCACTAAAAGACTTCTTGCGATGTCCAGATGGTCTAAGTCAAAATGATACCAATTATATATCTGATATGCGCCCCACAGGAGCCATCTTCAAAACCTTGTATTGCTAGTCCTTCTGAATGTAATTGTCATAATACCAAGAGATTTTCACCAAAAGACTTCGCATGATGTCTGGTTGGTTCATATGAGATGGTTGCCAATTTGAAGTACAATATGACTGCAATCTTGAATATTTTATCGCTACGTCTCCTGAATGGATAATCGCATCAGCATGAGACTTTAATTAAAAGACTTTGTATGATATTTAACTGGTTCGAAATTAAAATTGTGCCTACATGACATCCAATATGGCCGTCTTAGCAGTCATTTTAAAAATCTTTCTATTACAACTCAGCTTGAACACAAAGTCACTTTGATGATGTCCATTTGGTCTGAAATGAAAGTGGTGCTAATCTGACTGCCACCGCAGACATCTTGATAATATTATCATCGCTAGGTCACCTGAATGGAAAGTAATATATTGAAAATTGTGTTATCTCTACACCCTTCGTATGGATATATTTATCAATATGTGGGTTTCACCGGGAGAACTCTTATGATATCTAGTTGGTCATAAAAAAAATGGAGCCAGTCTTGAATCGAATACAGATGCCACGACGACTGTCACTACTCCTGAATGGGTGTTCATTATGACATGGATTTTTCACCAAAAGAATTTAAATGATGTATGCTTTATCCTAAATAGTAATGGTGGCAAGCTGAAATCCAATATGTGTATCACAGTAGCTAATTTGAATAGATTGTTATCGCTGAATGTCAGAGATGGTTTCAAAACTAGACAGTTAAAGTTAGAAATAGTTTTATCTTGAATTCCTAGAAATTTTATTATCCCAGTAGATCATCAGTCCCATCGATGGACTTTTGTTCTTAATTTCATTTATTCTTTCTTTCTTTCAAGATTACTTCTTTTTATTCTTTATAAGAACTCTAGAGGCTACATGCACACACCATTGAAAGATTTGAGCACAACTCAAACATTTGTTTTTCAAAACTTCATCATTGTGATTCTACTAGTAATTTATCATGCACTCATAATACATTAAAGTAAACTGTATACATATTTTCGCTCTCTCCATCATTTTTGAATGCCTGAAAATTGTTAACAAAGACGAACTTTCTATGTTCAAAAGCGGATGTCTCTGATTACAATACTGATGGAGAAGCCTATTTAGATAGCAGACCTGTGCGATCTATTAGCATGTAACAATAATAGAACATGAAACAGCCTGCTCGGTTTGAATAGGCTGTCACAGGGATACGTAGACAGATATGAATATGACTTGACAAGGCTACAATACTCGACCAAGTGCCTAGTAGGCAGGTTTCCAGATGCTTCGAATTTATTATATCATTATATATCCTTCACATATAATAATGAATCATTTGTTCCAAACGCCAGGAGGTCTGTGTATGTTTCGGAATGGATATGATTTTGTATGTGAAAGCAATTGAAAACTGACTCAGCAATCTTACCAGAAAAGATTAATTACCATATGCGTGTAAATATTCTTGCAACAAACATTGATTATCTTTCAATTTGTTTGAACAAATGAACAGTCTTCTTACGTTGTTAATCTTAACGCGTACCATGGACTGCAGTAAAACTCATTGATAATTTACCGATGAAATGGAGACTAAGGAACGCAGTCTATTGATTTAGATTCTTGTGTTTATTATTTGATATAAGAAATATACGCGGGTCTCCTAGGAATCCTTTCATATACTTATCCGAGACATTATACTCGATGAAATTGAATTCAGTCTTCATTGGCCAAAAATACCACTTTTGTTCGTGACCGTAACATTACCTTTAAATGGACTGTATATTTAGATAAAAAGGGAGATGCGGAAGCTCAGTTGCCAGAGCGTCCAACTCGTAATGTCATATCGAGGGTTCTATTCCCACCCAGGCTAGCTCAGGTCCATTTCCTCCGTCTGTCCTTTGGAAAGGCACTCCTCTCCCATTTCCGCAACATGATAATAGCCAATGCTGCTACTATATATAGTAGTATATACATTGAGAAAACAATACAAACACTTATACTATTCAGTTCAGTATATCCTAATATTAAAATATAATATTCGTACCAAAAATATTTGGTGAATATTGGAATTACGTCTACATATATTAGGACCTTTGTAAAACAAAAAGTACTTTTGAGATAATTTTAAAACCGTACTTATTAATTAAGGATCTAAAAACAATTCGTATAATAAACGTATTTGTCATAATAATATGTCATAAGGTATCGGATAGTAACTTTTATACACAGTAAATGTTTTTAATGATCACACTATATGTTAGTTTGACATGTCGTGTAGTCTGCATTAAACTCAAAGGTGTTGTTCGCTTTTGTACCATGGCTCAAAATATTTGTAGTTATTTGCTTCAGCTGCAGTGTGGCTGGGGTTGAAATCACCCGTTTCAACTAGAAAAGCATAAAAACCTACACTGTTTGGGAAACTTGTTGCAAAGTTGGTCATAAGAGAAAGACCAGATGTATACAATCACACAATGTCGCAGTGTATCTGCGATATCCCCTTTAATAAATTGGCCCTGGTTTGTTCTAAATACGCGAAGAGCAGATTGCGATGAGGTCTTTTCGGTCATCAATCTCTGCTGAAATGATAACAAAAATGAGTGAAGGATGTGCTGTTTCTACTGGATTATTTAAATATTTCTCTTTAAGCCTTTCCGATCAGACGACTTCTCTTTCTAATTTCTTATACCTTTCGACATTACACTAAATAATATCGCATAAAGCAGTTTCTGTACTTTTTTTTAACAAAGTTCGTTCAAACATGATGAATATCTGTATTGATCAAATTCTTGCAATTATTTAACTTTTGGAACGTTCAAGTTGAAATCAGAGCTGAACATAATTCTGATATTGCTACGGATAGGCAATTGCATCAGAATGGCGTGGAAGGGATTGATATTTTGGATCGGCTAAACAAGTTTATTACACTTAAATGGTGCTGATGCCATATGGTAGTGTGGATCGGTGATATTGTATTCTATGGGTTAGTAATCATTGAATAACACAATCAAAGGAAATGATATTAAAATGCGCGCTATTTCACTATCTCTTTATTTTCCTATTACTTATTTCACATTTTTGTTATTTCTTGAGCAATGTTTTGGAGCAGCAGAGAGGGTGGACAGACCACTTTTTTCCTGACCTTATTTTTGCGATTTAACGGTTCTATCGATGAGATTTTCTCTAATTGATCTCCAATATTATGATACCCTTCGAGTATATCAGAGAGGGTACCCTACAACTTTTCTGAGCCCTTATTTTTGCAATTTAACGGTTCTATCGATGAAATTTTCTCTAATTGGTCTCCAGTATTATGGTACCCTCCGAGTATATCAGCACCGGGTCACTCAATTTTTGTCGTCCACACTCCGCTGCTATAAATTAAACAACCAGTATAAATATTATTAATAAATGAAGAATATTGGAGAACCACATTCAGCTAGATTAGCTCGAGAGCGACTTCAAGCAGTTAGAAAATATTTACCCGTCCGTGATTTAGTCAAGCAACAACTACAATCACGTCAGGAATCTCAGGTTGAATTTGAAGAGGATACAAAACAGTTATTTAAACCCATTACAGAGACCACTAAGGGTATTCTTCCTGCGCTAGAAAAAAACCGCTGAAGCAACTGGAAAAATAGCAGAGCGAACTAAGAAAACAAAAAGAATTTTACGGGAGCTTCCAGCTGAAATAGCTGCTGCTCAACCGATGCGAGAAATACTTGAAGGTATTGAACAAGTTCGTGGTGAAATAGGTGATATAAAAGATCGTACACAAGAACCAGAAAAACTAGAAGAAGAACAAATATGAGAGAAAACTGATATAAATAACAAATTTACCGAATATGCTATTGCTAATATTACAGGGGCTAAAGATGTAGTAGTATTAGCTGAGATTGCTGTGAAAAGCTATAATGATCGAGGACGGTTTTTAAAATCTGAATATGCTGATAAACCTGTAAGTCATGAAGACTGGTACAAATGGATATTTCGTATATATTATAAAGCTAATCAGGCCAGAAATGATGATCGGAGATATATTGAATATAATCGTGTAATAAATAGTTATCTTTCGTATATACAGATGTCGCCAGAACAACAACAACAATTAAGGCAACAAAGACGAGAAAAGCAAAAACAAAAACAACAAAAAACCAGAAAAAAATCAAAACCATTTGAGCAATCACTCCGTGATTATCCAGCATCACCGAAACCAAATACATCACGGAAACCAAAAAAAGAAATTGAGAAAGAAGAAGAATATTTTTCACCGTCAGAAGACACCTCTTCTGGCGCAACTGGAAGTGGTTTAGGAAGTGGCCTTATTACTTGCCCCAATAACGCCCTTGCTGATGTTGATCGACTAGAAATCCTCATTGGAGGAAAACGAGCTGGTAATAATTCTACAGAGATAATTAATGAAGCAGCTGATATTTGTAAACGATTATTTACAGGTGGAATTATGGATATTAACGTATATCGATCCCTCATTAATGAAATTGCCGATGACTACTATAGTGACTGAGTATGTAATTAAATAACAGCTACTATAATAAAATGATCGTATATAGTAATCAACGTGGACCAACCATGGTCAGGGTAATAAACTCACGATTACCAGTATACAAAACAACCTACGGAGATGAGCTAGGCGATATTGTTCAGGGTCTGTTTAGAAGGATAGCCCCAAAAGCAATACCGATTGCAAAGCAACTGGGGATGAAAGCTATTGATGTTGTTCGTGAAAAAGGTATTGGTGCTGTTGGTAATCTCGCTAGTAAAGCGTTTTCAGCGATTAAGGATAGACTAACACGATTAATACGCAGACCTGCGGTCCGACCTCAACCTGTAAAATAACCTAGCACTGAAGTAATGCCTGCAAATATTAGTAAAATAATAAATCAAGCTGCGAATCAAAAACTAGCAGAGTTGGCTGATGTACCATTATCAGAAAAAGAAAAAAATATAACCGCTAGTCTGATAGCAGGAAGTGGTCTTACTTCCCGAAGTGGTCTTCGTTTTAGACGATAATAATTGTAATAAAGATGTTCAAACGTATATCTGATCCAGCGTTCGACATGGATGCACCAGTACTCAAAGATGAGTCTGTGCGTGATTATCAATATTATTCTTATGATGCACGAATTCCAAATCAGCGTGGACGAATTGAACTACAAGTTCAGGATACAAGTAGGTATTTCCTACCCGCTGAGGCTTTTATTGAAGTAGAAGGTAAAATTTATAAAGCGGATGATACTGAATACGATAATAATGTTGCTTTTGGTTTTGTTAATAATGGTATTATGGCGTTATTAGACAGCGCCACTTATATGATTGATGGTAAAAATATTGAATCAATTCAGAAGGACGTTGATGTTGCTACAACAATATTGGGTCTAGCACGATACAGCGATGATTATTCAAGATCAGCTGGTCCATCAATGATGTTTGTAAAGGACACTTCTGATCACCCTAACAACATACAATATAATATAAGACGACCTAGAAACAACGCCAACAACGCTGACGCTGATGTGAGGCCGGTGGTTCATGGTGCTAATCCAGAATTTAATTTAGGATTTACAACACGTAAATCAATGTTGAAAGATAGAATGTTTTCATGTGCAATTCCACTGTCACACATATTTGGATTCTGCAGAAATGTCAGAAAAGTCATTATTGGAGCCAAACATACGGTTGTACTCGTACGAAAGGCTACAGACGATGATGCAATATGGCACGTTGAAGGAGCTGATGATGCTGCGACTAGAGCACTTCATGGTAAAGTAGTATTAACCAAACTTTCATTGTGGATGCCAGTGATGACTCCAACAATACCTGAAGAAGATCGGTTACTTGCTT
>JAECUM010035535.1:0-62006 GCA_016617855.1 Megalonaias nervosa
AAGATTGTATATTATACAAATTAAGAGAATCCTTTCAGTAGTATCCCCCCCCCCCATCCACACATTCATTAAAGAATCGTAAACTGAGTAGGACTCAAGTCACACGTATAAAGTTCGTGATATTTTTCCCTGTACATCAATGACTGCAATCAAATATAAATCTCTACCACCCTGAAGTATATCCGTCAAGCTAGGCAACTGCCGAGTTTTTGATATGTTGCTGTATATTTTACTTTAATTTTTTGATGGGCTATCCCTTGATCCCTCCCAGCATATATAGCTGGTTGGACTGTAGGGATGCCCCCTCCCATTTTTATGGTTACCTAAAGACGTTGTTTTCTGTTTAGTGAGTCTGTGTTTGGTGGAGGTTCTTATTTTCTTATTTTCCCTTACGGTCAGCTTTAGGTATTGGGGTCTAAGTTATGTATTCCCCTGCTCTCCAGTAGTTAGGTCGGGGGGGGGGGGCGGGGTCCATCCCTTGTCTACACAAGACAGTTTGTTACTGACCCTTACCCTAGGGTCTATGTCAAAGTTATTGCTCTATCTTAACATTGTGTGTAGATTGTCCTTTACGGATCTTTTGTTTTGAAGGCTTTTTTTTAAACATAAAATTCATGAAGTAGAGACGTCACTGCATACGTATTCTGTCTCTTCTAACTCTTCGTTAAAGTCGAGTTTGAAGTAATTTCTCAGTTTTCTTCCGTTATCTTCCCCAGCTTCCGCATTTAGTTGTTCTACTTCCATTTTTTCTTGTTTTTTGGTGAGTTTTTTTTTCAAAACTTTCTTCTGGCTTTCTTTTTTGGTCTTCGCTTTTCCTTCTCTGCAGTCCATTCCACAAAGACTGGATGTCTGGATTTCTGGTTTTTGGATTGCTTGTCATTGTTTCCTTCCTTTGTTACTGATGTTGTTGGTATTGTCTTTTTTCTCTCATTTGATTGTAATCTTGTTATGTTTTCTCTAACATTTGCGGTCCGCTTTTGTGTTGTTGGATTTGTTGCTGACTGTTGCTGTCTAGTCTGTTGCTTCTCTTGTACATCCTTTTCCAGGCCTGTTGTTTAACTTGTACTTCCTTTTGTTGCTGTTGTTTCCATTTCTCCTTCGTTTGCTGTTTCCCTGTTTGTTCTTTTTGTAGTTGCTTGTTTTGAACTGTTTGGACTGTTTGTTGTTGTTGTTTACTCTGTTTTGGGGTAGATTCTTAATTCGCTAATGTGGGTTGTCCCTTGTTGTGTTTCCTGTTCTTGTGGTGTTGGACCTTTCTTTGATGTGTGTCCTACTTATTATTTTAATTTTGCATCTTTAATAAATGTGCATAGTATGCATATAAAGGTCTGACTCTCATACATTTGATCCAGTTTATTGCATAAGGTGTCGTTAACAAATAAAGACAAGTCCTGGGTTGTTGTATTTAAAGGTGAAAGAGAAATAAAGTACCATACGGTGCAAAACTGATATATTGATTGATAATTTTCTTCAAGTACCACGATTCACACTTTAATTTGCGCGGTAGTGAAAACTACAACACGTGGAAAGGAAACAAAGATAAACTAATAATACATATTATACATATATATCATAAAAGGGTTCGTTTTGGTTAGTTCCTCTCTCACTTAGGTTCGTTTGGGTCCGTTCTAGAAATACGGCCTACCGCATGCGGGGAATTGACTTTATCCTGTGTATTTCCGGTTTCTCATATAATAGAAAGAAATGTGGGTTGGATCATTACTTTTGTTTTGAATGTAAGAAACGTTATGGCAACAATTTATTTGATTTCTTATCTTGTTAGTTATTAGATTGCTGTTTAAATGTTAAGTTGACTTTGGTCACAGACTGATGTTACAGTGATACTTACGGAGAAGAGAATGAAAATAGACGAATGCGCCATTTTTCATCAATAGATGATCCGCACATGAGCACTCTCCATGCTTTGTGAATAAAGTAGCCTACTCAGTAATTGTATCTGAGATCTGTTTATAAATTAGTTGTGTTACCTGCTCATGAGAATCAGTATCACACCATATGCATAGCAAATGGTACATGCTTAATTACACATAGATTTGGGCATATTAAGGAGAGGGATAGGTGGTAAAGTCACAGGTGCGTGTGGGTCTGTCACCGTGTGTTAAAGAACTAAATATATCACATAGACCACCTTCCCCATCCCCATCTCCACTCAACCACCGAACCCACCTGTTACGGCCGAAATCCCAGTGCTGTATACTGTTAGATGACTTGCTGACTAACTTGGATTTCCCCAAAATCTAAAATTGTCTGCCTTCTAAATATAGCTGAGGGCTCATAATAATCAAGTACCTAAACAGTTATTTTCCACACTAGATCATTGATTTATAAGAGATAACATCCTTTTGTTTCAGAAAACTGGAATACAGAAAATGAGTTTGTTCGGAACTACAGCAAACACTTTTGGAAGTGCAAGTAACTCTAGCCTATTTGGCCAGACTGCCTCCACCAACTACAATGCTATGAAAGATATTGAGGTAAAGTGCTTATTCTTTGGTATTTCTCCAGTCATACATTTTTATGTGCAAGTGGCAAAAAATGTGTGAACTCGGACCCTTTTATATTTATTTTGCATCATGTTTAATTCAGTGGCAGATAGACCATTGAATTATTGATTAGTTGGTTTTATGGATGCCTGCTGTAGTGTATGGTGATGTGGTCATGTAGATGTATTTACTCATCTCAAATTAAATAGTAATTGTTGTTCTAAAATTTAATACTAATATAGTTCAAGCCAATTCTATTCCATCCCGATGTTGGATTTCTGTGACTTCACAAATGGTAGCCAGGCACTAAACTGGGTCAAGAAAAGAGCACAGTGGTTCTAATCATAAGAATATAGGGTGGTACAGGTTTTTTTGTTCAACATGCATATCTTTCACTGTGACATCATAGCATGCTACATTCAGTCCAGTTTGTTCTGGAACGCATCTTTAGGTTGATTTTGTCCAAAAATGTCCATGTTCTTTAACATCGAGTTTTACTATATGTGCTTGTCAGCGTGCTTAAATATAACCTTCTAAAGGAATATAGGTGTAGAAGGATCCAAATAAAGTTAATACCGTATATACTCATGTATAAGCCGACCCCCCAACTTGACTAGGTAAAAATAGGAAAAATTGCATGACCCGCACATAAGCCGACCCAAAAGTTCACGACTACATCACAAAATGCACAAAGTGAGTTTTAAATACCGGTACATTTATTTAGGCAAATCACATTACTAAAATAAATATTTTCTTCAAACTTAACGAAAATGAAAGCAAGAAATCTGATTTATATGTTGAAATAAAAACAATTTATCTTCAATGTTAAATATTAATTGAAAAAATAATGTCCTCATACTAAAATCCTGAATTATAAAAGTTTTATCACATTCAGAATCCTTCAAAATCTGGCTCGGTATCGGAATTGCCAAACAGTTCATAAAACTCGGCTTCTGTTATGGGCATGCTGTCATCATATACGTCGTCATTGTCATCAGTGTCATCCGATAGTGTGTCGTTCTGTTTCTCATTCTCCTCGTCATTGTCTGATTCAAATATGGCATCATCCTCAGCAGGGGTCAAGCTAGACTTAAATTTTAGGGAGAAGTGACTTCTCCTTTTGGTCAGAACAGGGAGAAGTGGGAGCTAAACAGGTAGAAGTGGAAGCTAAACAGGGAGAAGTGAGACCAAAGCAAGAAATGCGATATATATATATATATATATAGCTGCATTATCTTATTTATGTGCTCTATTTCTCAGTATGCTTTTAACAGTTTTAAGCAATGCCTTATTTTTAAGTTGAAAAATATGTGTTATATGTTTAGTATCAACACATTTTGTACATGTATAAAAATTATTATGTTCATACCCATTCTATTCATACTTGTAGTATATGTGTGTTTGAATTGAGATACATGCAGTGTATTTTGGCCATATGACTTAAAAAGCACAGCAGAAGCTATACATTGTAATTAATTTTAACTGAAATCAGTAACAAAATTAGAGTCTTGTAATTGCATGTTGGTAAAAATGCTTAATAAACTACCACTTAATTATTTTATTTTATTTTCTACAAGTTTTGTGTAAAATTGCTGTCAAAAAGATTTCTAGCATTCTTTGAAACAACCCCTAATACATGTACATAGCAATAAATGCACAAGTGACTTCAAACCATACTCTTCGTCCTGATTTCATTGTTCCCGATAAAACATTACTGTAACTATTCATAGACAACACACTGAAGCACTAAAGTCGATATATAACTAAGCTAGACCCTTTTTCCCCCCAACCAAAAATCCAAGGATTCGTATTGCACAGTGTGAGTGCATCTATTTTTAGAAAGAGGGCTTTTCTTAATATAACTATTCACTTTCTTGCTTCGTTACATAAATTCATTAATAGGACTGCATATTTATGGTTGTATTATTTGTCTACCTACTGGTAATAATGATATGCATTGGGTAAATAGTATTTGCTTCATTACTATATATATTTTTCGTATTTTCACGAAAATTAATTACGGTTAGTCAGAAAACAACCTTGACCTTGCAGCATTGTTTCGAATTCCACAACAGGGATTGTCACGTTTCTGACGTACATTATTAAATATATAGGCTAAATCTCCAATCACATAATATTTAAACTTTGTTTTCATTACATTATATATTTTCCTGAACCTATTTGCAAATTTTTTACGAATACAGACAGTTTAATGAAGTGGTATGTCATATACGCTGCGATGTCTGCCATTACAAGTTCATTTACGGTTTCAAACTGATTTCATACAGAAAATACGCAAATACGGCCGTTAAAATATCCATTTATTAAAAAAAGAAAGAAATTAGAAAACACTCTTCACCGATCATATTTTTTAAAAGCAAATTACTATTTGCATATTGATGTTTAAATTTCGAAACAGAATGTGGTATATTTTCATCATAGCACAGTGTGCCCAACTTCATGAAATCAAGCAGTGATATCTTGCTCTGGAAAGGGTTAATGGTCAGTTAGCTATTAAAACTTGCATGTGAATGTGCAAGAATTTCTTTGTCGCCGTAAGCTGATTGGTATCAACACCACGTAAATACATTTGTCCTTGGGTTACAACTGTGCCAGAACTTACTGGCTACAGCAAGGGGGCATCTCAAAGTCGTAATCTACAGTCATTTTACGTGTGAAAAATCAGAGGGCGAAGTCGTTTTCGCTTTCCTAACAGAAGAAGGCGAAGTTTACGTTTCTCAGGCGACTTTTTCGCCCACTTCGCCTGGTAGCGTAACCCCTGCTTCAGTTCTATCCATGGCATTGCTGATACAGCACTTTCGAAACGATTTGGCAATCTTGTCCGATGGAATTGAGTCCCATGCGTCTTTGACCCACTTGGCAACCAAGTCGAGGTCCAGCCTCGTGAAATTCCTGCCTTTTGTCATCTTCACTGCGCCTGAACAAACCCATTCGGACCACATCTTTCGTACCCTGTCCTTAAACGGCTTGTTAAGGCAGACATCAAGAGGTTGTAACACTGATGTTAAACCTCCTGGTATCACAGCCAATGTCGTTTTCATTTTCTTTGCGTTCTTTCTCCAATTCAGGGAATGAGGCGATCCCAGTCTGACGAGCCTTCTTGATTTTTGGCATTTCTTTCAATGCTGCTTTGCTTTTCTGCCATTCCCGTACTTGCTTCTCGTTCACACAAAATTCGCGTGCTGCAGCACAGTTGTTATTTGCTTCTGCATATTCAATAACTTTAAGTTTGAATGCTGCATCATAAGCAGAACACTTTCTTTTACTTCAACACTATTCATTTTATCTGATTGAATATAAACTTCAGGAAAGATTAAACTGAAATAATTTTTTATTGTGGTAGTGTCCTATTTATACCTTATCCTGTAATTTTTCCCATGGATGGTTGGTTATCAGTTTGTGTTGGATAATTATTGATCATTGTTTTATTTTTTTTTTATCGGTTTTTTAAACTGCCGGTAGCGTGATTCAGTTGACCAAAATATGATTGGTTTTCAGCGTGGACATTGTTCAAGTATTGTGACAGTTATAACTTTGAGCAGAAACCGTGTCACTACCTTATCTCATTAAACAATACATCTGAGAGTCGGTACGTATTAGTAAATTCAGTGGCATTGTGCTACAAAATCCCTGAGGCATTTACCACAGATTAAGCATACCAGTAGTTATTGTACAACACTCTACAACTAACAAACCACTTTGCTATACAAACAACTAAACAACAGTAGAAGATAAACTGTGGCTGCCTTTTACTTCTAAAACACCTGTCAAAGAAATCCCTCAAATTATATTTTTAACAATTAATCATGCTGACTCGTATATGCTACTTGCCTGTTATTTACCCTTCCTAGGTGCGTTGGCAACAAACCCCAATGGAGCCTCTCACTATGGTTGCTGTAAGACTATCGTACATGTACATGTACATGACTCTCCACACCAAAATGATTGTGTCGTAAATACCTTCAGTATCGTAATTCTTAAATCTTTTTATTTACTGTAGTTTCTTTTCATATTAACACTGAAATAAGCTAGCATGCATTTGCACGGTACCGCAGAGTTTAATGATTACTGATTAGTTGAGGGTTAAATACTTCATTGAGAGATTACTAATATGGTGGTTCTTTTGGAAAATACACGTACCACCGTGGCTCAAATAACATGTATGGCTGCATTTTCTGGTGGGTGGACATCTGTCAAATAGACGTCAAGTATGGTAATACATGTTTTTCATTTCTTATCCTACCAGTAAAGTTAGAAAAAATACTTGTTTCACTTCAAGACAGCACATATCACATGAGCCATGTGGCATCATTAGCCATGTGATCTCATCTTCAGCGATCGACAGTAACAATAAATACCGGTAATCGAGAAGAAAATCTCTAAAATTTTCAGACTTAGACCTTGGCCAGCAGATAAGCTGACCCACCCTTCTTCAAGGCTTTATGTTTTTCCTAAATTCTTCGGCTTATACACGAGTATATACGGTAATTGCCATTTAAAGGTATGTGTGATCAAATTAAGTAAAGTGATACATGTTTCTGAAATAGTTGTTACTGAACACATACATGACCTGGATGACTTTTACTTTAGCTTGTGCACCAGCAGGCAAATAAATAGATTTATTGAAAAAATGAAAATTGTAGTCATCTGAATGGAAAAGACATTAACATGTTATGGAGAAGTACAGTTCTTTTTTCAATTGGTAGGCAGGGCTAGGTCACATGGAAATCACCTAGACCTGCAGAAAATGAAGCAAATTAATAAGCATGTCCCAGGCTTGACAAGGGAATTTTTCAGGCCTGCAAACAAGTTAATTCTTTTTATATGTTTTAAGGGCAACAGTTTGGGGGCAAATTTATTTGAATGTTAGGAACAGGTTCAGTCTATTGATTCCTTGAAACTAGTAACAATAGTAACTGTATGCATGTATTGCCAGTACAAAATAGTTGATGAGACATATCTATCATACTTGTGGGTATGAATCAAGTTCTAGTTACAAAAAATTGAGTATCAACTGGGTTAAATGTAGAATTTAGAGATATTTTGTAAATGGGTGAGGTCAGGTTTTGATAGGCCAGTATTTTGCATTGTTTCTGTTATTTTACAGTCGAAAAATGACTCTTGTTTTTGGGTTGTTTTTTTTAGCAGTTTCATTCCATGCAATTAATGTAATTTAATTAGCATTAAAAGACATTTCATTGTTTTTAGTCAATTCTTCATTTGCACTCTTCCCACATTAAGTTGAGGACTATACCCCCTTTAATTCATAGTACAAATAGATGTTTATGATGGCCTGTTGGAGAAGATAATCACTTTAAATGTAGATTAGTAACAAGTTTCTCCGACTTTTACACTGAATGAGATTTACTCTAGTCACTTTACTCATATGCCAGTGAGTATGTTGGACTAATATTTTATTGCTTATATTTTCTGTTTCCTTAAAAGATTTTTGAGGATGTAAATGAGAATCACTTTATGTGTATATGTAATTTGACAATTGCTGGCTTTATTACCTAGAGTTGATTTCATTTGGTTCAGATGGTGAACTGCATGAAGAGAGGGAAGTATCTTAAGACAGTTTCTCTTGGATAGTATCACCTTAATTTATTTTAGTTTCTGCAGATTTCTGGAAAACGAAGTTGCCAACATGTTTATGAAGCTCTTCTTGTCAAGCTTTATGTTTGAAAATAGTGAGACTGATTTTCATTTATTGCTTGTTAAATGTGTTGTTGTGTTATATGCAGTGATAATGTATATGAGGTTGTGTCAATGGCATTATGTTAAATGTAGTGATAATGTATATGAGGTTGTGTCAATGGCATTATGTTATATGTAGTGATAATGTGTATGAGGTTGTGTCAGTGGCATTATGTTATATGTAGTGATAATGTATATGAGGTTGTGTCAATGGCATTATGTTATATGTAGTGATAATGTATATGAGGTTGTGTCAGTGGCATTATGTTATATGTAGTGATAATGTATATGAGGTTGTGTCAATGGCATTATGTTACATGCAGTGCTAGTGTATATGAGGTTGTATCATTGTCATTGTATTATATACAGTGCTAATGTATATGACGTGTCATTTTCATTGTGTTAAATGCAGTGCTAATGTGTACAGTGTTGTGTCATTGTCATTGTGTTATAACTCACACATTGCTAACTTATTAATTTTTGTGTCATTGTCATTGTTATTATATTATATACAGTGTGAATGTATATGATGTGTCATTTTCGTTGTTATATTCAGTGCTAATGTTTACAATGTTGTGTCATTGTCACTGTGTCATATGCAGTGCTGTGTAATGTGTACAGTGTTGTATCACTGTCATTGTTTTATATGCAGTGCTGATGTATACAATGTTGTCCTTGTCATTGCTGCTATGCCAGCATTGAAAATATAAGGTCTTATAAGTTATCTTTATTCAGTAAACATTAATTATCAAACATTTTGTTGAAACATACTTTAACGGGATCTACTTATAGATTCTGTTCCTATATAGAAACAATTCCCACCCCCAACTTCAAAAATTTAAAATTTCTACTTACAAAAATGCCATAGCATGAATTCCTGATCAGTGTGAAAATCCAGGAGACATGCTTAAAACACTATGATAAATACTTAGTTGTATTTTGACATATCTTGACATTTGCTAACTTCAGAACTCTATTATACAGGTAAATTCACCACCAGATGATAGTGTGAGTTGTCTGAAATTCAGCCCAGGAATATTGCCATCAACCTTCCTAATTGCTGGAAGCTGGGATAACAATGTAAGCATTTTTTTCTTCCTTTGATTTTAATAATATCCCATTGTATTATATGTGTGTGTCCAGCTTTGGACACGGAGACGCATGCATAGTCATTATGGGCTGCACAACTGGCGTCATCGTCAGACAAAATGGACAACTGAAGAAGAAGATAGTTTAAGGACATGTTGTTATATCCAAAACAATGCCTGGAGCCCAAAAATGGTCTTTGTCAGAAATTTTTATCAGACAGTTAACGTCATATTTGGACATGCCTGATATATAATATAAAGTACAGTAAAATTGTACCTCGCCTTTCAGTCATTCACCCTGAAATGAGACCACCACTCAGTAGTATTCTATTCATACTGTTTTTTATATATGACAGCAAATGTAACCTCTTAAATTGGACCACTTCCTAATTAAGATTACTTTTTCTCAGTCCAATCAGTGAATGCAGGCGATAGTTTTGGAATGGCCATTTAGCCAGTTGTTCTTAATTTCTGGGAGATTTTTGAAAAATATAGACAGTATACATGAAAATTATTGATTAGCATAAGGGAGATTTCCAGTTCTCAATTTATATTAGTAAAATTGCAGGGTCTGAATGAAGGAGTTGGTCTTACATGAAGTTGTGTAAGTTTGATGTACCTGAGGATTTGTTGTCCTTTTCATTATTGCGTCAGTTTCCATATTTTGCTTTTTTTCCTTGTAATTTATATAAATGACTATATATATAGTCTATATTTTCTTAACAGGATTGCAAACCAATCTAATGATTAAACAAATAAGGCTATATCAATCAGACCTGTGAACTTAAAATTGCATTTCACTAAATGAAAGCTTTTTAAAAATTAAAAAATTTTAGTTGTATGCAATAGATCTTGAATGGTTGTGTGAAAACTTGAACTCCAATGCAAAGTTTAGACACTTCTCTTGTTCCCCCTCATGTGTGTCTGATTTTTCTTTTGAAAATATAATTGGTTGGAAATGTAATGACACTTTGAAAAGTTTAGTTACTCTCTGTGGTAAAAATCTGCAAAACATTGAGGTGCAACTTTGTAAGGACCTGTTATATTTTTCATTTACAAATATCATATCTGTCTTAAAATGACAGTGTATTGTAGAGAGTTTTAAGGGGATATTGTTTTAGCTCATCCAGTCAATCCAGCATTACTTTGTTACCACTCTGGAGGCCATGTATTTTTTATCACGTTTGGATCAGACTTGAAAACATAGGTTTATATCAGCAAGATCTCAATTGTGAGCAAGATCTATGCATAATATTTTAGTGGTCTTGCATCTGATTGGCTGAGGTTGTTTTTAATCTCTAGGTACCACAATTTCTGATCCACTTTTGATCAAACATGGAAAATATGTATATATCATGAAGATCTTAGATTCAGTAATGAACATAATCCACTCATGTTAATGAGGTGATCTTGCATCTGATTTGCTGATCCTGTTATTGGTCTGGAGGCCATGTTTCTGATAAGATTTGGTATTTTAGCTTGTATTGTCAAGATCATGAATGGGTTAAAAATAATTCAGAATTTTTTAACACAAGAGTTTTGCAATTATCATGAAGAGGTTCTGCATTTTGTGATGTGTAACTGGCACTTCCTGTTATTGATGTGTCTGTGTTATTGGGTCTATTGAACTCACTGTGATTGTTGTGTGTACGTTAAGCAGAGAGAACATGTATGTACTAACATGCATGTGCTAACATTACAAGTGCAAGTAGGTGAGCTGACTGCATTTTCAGTAATGGTTTCATTAAATAAAAATGATGTAATGAATGAACACAAGTTATCCACAAATTTTGTCTGATTCATGATGCCCATAAAGTCATGCCATATGAAGTGAAAGTCATGATAGGACAATTGAATCATGTCAAATGACACATTCTATTCCTGATCAATCTATGGATTGTTTGTATAATGTGATTTGGCATCTTAGCTCATAGGACCGCTCCGGTGGCCTAAGTGGTTAGTGTCCACCTCAGATGTGGGAGGTTGTGGATTCTTACCCTGGCTGAGTCATACCAATGACTTATAAAAATGGTAAAAATGGTACTATCAGCTGCCTCGCTTGGCACTCAGCATTAAGAGATTGGTATTAGGACTGGTCGGCCTGGTGTCAGGATAATGTAACTGGGTGGACATAATGTTACATGTCTGCAGCATGATGCCTCAGTGCTAGACATCACTATAAACTGCCACACTGCCGACATTGTAGCAATATGACTGAAAAAATTGTTAAAGCTATGTTAAAAATCCAAATCTAGAACCAAAAATTAAGCAGGGAATTTAACCCCTTGGTTTGTACCAAATATTTGAGTTTTTGAAATATATGATGGATTTAATGAAGCAGAAAATGGGTTGAAAGTGCGATGCATGATTTTCTTGTCTTGATTTGATTTTTTGCAAGATTATTTTAGAAATTAGCATCAGTCTTGTAGTTGTGCATCCTAGAATGACGTTGTCATCTTGATAAACATAGTGTGCACAAATTTAGTAAATATAATAATATTGAAACAACCTGAGGGACATAAACCTGAAAAAAAATGTGCACATCCCAATCATTATCACTAGCAAGATGTGCTGGTACCAAGCCACTGTCAGAGAAAATGATTTAATCAAGTTCGTGTTGGAGTACGTGGTAAGAACAAAGAGATAATTAAATGTCAGCCTAAATCTTTGTGATAATCAAATGTCAAGCGAAATCTAACTATGTCAGTAGCCATTACAGTGTGACCCCGCTATAGCATGCTCCGTTATAACACAAATTCGGATATAACACGGTCGTGGTGTGGCTCCCAAAATTTCATATACAAGTATTTTTCTCATACACGAAAAAAAAAAAATTCTTTCTTAAAAGTATGAAAAAAATTAAAAAAAAGTTTATTATCATCTTAGGGAAGAGATCGCGTATGAATAACACAAGACGATCATGGCGTGACTACCTAAATTTTATATGCATTTTTCTCGTACACAAAAAGTAGTGTTTTCTTCTTAAAAGTATGAAAAATAATGTGTAAAAATTTATTCAGGAATTGTGCAGGGCTTCATCAGTGTCACAAATTTCGATTTTTTTTTGTCCATATTGGCAGCAAATTATACCATCTGGCGAATTTTTTTTATTGGTGACATTGTTGGCTGTTTAAACTTGTATATACAACCATTGGTTTGGAGTGGAGAAATTCAGAGGCCCCATGAAAGGAAGCCATAAAGTTGATATAAAATGCACTGAAATTTATCTATTGTTACATAACAAATTCTTTGTCCATATTGACAAACCATCTTAATAGTGCATTGTTATATCATAATCCGCTTATGTTAACATCTAGCATGCATACTGTATGTTTTGAGATATCCGCTTTTTTTCAAATTTACATTTCTGTTAGCAGAGATCAACCGGACGAGGCATTATCTCATAATCTATCTTTCGTTGGATTTTCAGCCGCTCGCTAGTAATTAATATATTTACACAGACTGATATTTGTATGTGGATGGTAAGTAAAATTCCTCTTCTTTTCCCTCAGAATTAAATCCTTCAGAACATTCACATTTTCTTTAGTAATCCCTGTCATCAGACAAGAACACCTGCATCTCTATCGTTGATTGACCCTTTCTTTTAATTTCTGATGCATGCGTGGAAGGCAACAATACTCCACTACCATAAATGTAAAAAAAAAAACCCAAACAACAAAAAAAAACCATAAAAAAAACTCTCAGTTGTCTATTCAATAGGCAGAGAGGAACAGTAATTACAATTCACCATACGATGGCCAATTCATTTTTTTTAAAAAATGTACCCAGATAAAATAGTAGCTGAAATTTTTTTAAAAAATTACCTTTGAAGCACCAATTGTTATGAAAACATACTAAGCAGATGGGGAAAAAATCAGTCTCAATCATGCAGTACAATTTTTTAATGTTGCTGCCACAATAAGAAACAGGTATTTGTATGGTTCTCCAAAGCTGTCCTTTAGCGGTGACTTCAATAACACATGCACCCTTCATCAAAGAAAGCTGACTACAATCTTCAATAAAAACAAAGAACCTTTCTTCAAAGGAAGTCATTACTGAACTTAAATAAAAGCAATGGAATCTGATGAATTGTTTCATTTTCCAACGTGACCGGAACATTTTTACTGTGCCATGAAAGTTTACTTTTACAGGAAAAAAGTTTATGCTTACGAACTCTACCGACGGTGCATAAAACACAAACTTTTACCGACTTCAGACGTACTGAAAAGTAAATGTGCTTCATCATTCGTTACATGAGTGTGCTATTTTTTCCCACTGAATTCAGACCTATATGACCTGTGACAAAATTGTTGAATATTTTCAATCTGTGTGTGGGCATATTTTCGATGGAATTACTTGTATTGTGGATTCAGTGTATGTGATGTGATTCGCGGGTGAGTACACGGTGTTGATACTTTATTCACTGATATGCATTAGACATATATATATAAACAGAATACACATACATGTACCAATGCGTGGTTCTCTGAATAAAGTAAAATATTATATATGCCTTCTCTGTTTTCACTACAGGTGTATTTCTTATTTGATATGCATCGATTTAAGATGATAACTGCCAATGAAGCACGTATTTTTGCGCCCGCATTTATTACCTACCCCACACACCCCCACCCCACACCCCGCACATTTTTTCAGGTACATGCATCATTTTCTTCTGCTAACTGACCTGGTTGCTTATAACACGGTTCAGTCAATAACATGGTTGGGTTCTATGGCTC
Source organism: Megalonaias nervosa (assembly GCA_016617855.1). Classification (NCBI taxonomy): domain Eukaryota; kingdom Metazoa; phylum Mollusca; class Bivalvia; order Unionida; family Unionidae; genus Megalonaias; species Megalonaias nervosa. The sequence continues at coordinate 14,050 of JAECUM010035535.1, forward strand.
CCAGCTACTGTGTTATAGCGGGGTCACACTGTACTTTGAAAAATGATAAGTAGCATACAGTAGAATGTGGGTTAATACAGTGATAATGTGTTTGATTCCAGATTTTCCCTTTGGGTATCAGTTTGCTTATGTATTTAATTAAGTGCAAGACCACTTCGGTGGTTAGAGTGCCTTCGTCAGATGTGGGAGGTTACAGGTTCAAACCCTGGTCGAGTCATACCGACTTATAAAAATGGTTCTTACAGCTGCCTCGCTAGGTGCTCAGCATTAAGAGGTTAGTGTTATGACTGGTCGGCCTGGTGTCAGGATAATGTAATTGGGTAGGACATCATGCTAGGTGTCTGAGGCATGATACCCCAGTGCTAGACATCACTATAAACTGCCACACTGCAGACATAGTTATCAATGTGACTGAAAAATTATTACAGCTATGTTGCAAATTCAAATCACACACACACTAACTATGTGCAAGAAATAGATACTGTGCAAGTAAGAACATATTTCTTCTAATAAGCATGTCCAAGTTTAACAGTTTATTATTGCTAAAATCTATACCACATTTGAAAGTCTTGAATATTTTGAAGTAGGTTTGATAGGTTGATTAAACAGTTTGAAAGTACATGTAGCTACGTATTATGACAATATTAAAATGTCAAAACATTTGTCATTTTGGGACTCAGAGGTAGTTTGCTAACCCGAGGCTAGTAAATTTTATATAGGAATTTTACTTTTCATAATTCCAGCAGTCTGATAACTAGTTAATGTGTCAGACATGGTTTTGTTGGATGGATTAGTGATGATGAGAAATAAATCTCAGTCAGTTAGTCCTTGTGGCTACACAGAAATGTATGTTAAATTGGATTAGTGATGATGAGAAGTAAATCTCAGTCAGTTAGTCCTTGTGGCTACACAGAAATGTATGTTAAATTTGGAGTCTACGAAGGAAGAAGCTTCTTGCTTATTGGAGTAAAAATATCAAAGGTTAAGGTCACTGTCACTGAGAGAAAAATGGTTTCTACACAAAGATGCCGGTTCTTTACCATATACTTTAACATTGATTTCTAGCTATAATGTATCGTAGAAGAGCTATGAATTGGTCTGTTGTCCATCATCCATTTGTCTGTTAGCAGAAATTTGTTATAACTACTCCTCCTAATCTACCATTAGGTTTGCCATGAAATTTTGCACTCACATTCATTCCAAGATCAAGTTGGTCCTCAGTGAAAATGGTGCTGCTATGACATTCAGTATCGCCACAATGTCAGCCATCTTGAAAATCTTGTTATTGCTACATCTCCAGAATGGATGGTTATATCAAGAAAGGGTTATCACTGAAAGACTATGTATGATGTCTAGTTGGTCATAAACAAAAATGTTTCTGATCTGAAGACCAATATGGACATCTTGAAAATATTTTTATCACTACTTCTTCTGAACGAAATGTTCCAGAAGACTTCTTATAGTGTCTAGTTGTTCCAGAATGAAAATTATGTTGATCTGCTGTCCAATGTGGCCATCTTGAAAATAATATCATTACTCTTCCTGAATGGATGGTTGTATTAACGAAAACAATATCTTATGATGCCTAGTTGTTCCTAATGGTGTTTTTCAGACATTCATTATGCCTACTATAGTGACCATCTTGAAAATCGATTTTTCTTATTAGTGAAAGGTCATATCAACATTAGGTTTTCACTGAAAGACTTATTTTGATTTTTACTTGGTAATAAATGAAAATTTTTTAGGGACTCTTGTTTGGTTAAAGGTCAAAGGTCATTGTCACTGTGACTGAAAAAAGAAACATATTTTGGATGTATCTTGACCAAAGTTTTTGGAGGGCTTGCACATAAGATATGTAAGAGGCCAGTTGATTTTGGGGTCAGATTGTCAAAGGTTAGGGTAATTCTGGCTCAAAGAAAAATGGGATGTGCAGGATAACTTTTGTTGTAGAGTTAGTTTCTTGATGAAACTGTGCAGATGGTTTGCATTTAGTGTAATGAAGATATCTTTAGATTTCCTGGAGGCTAAATATCATTGTCCATGGTCATGGCGAGTCATATGAAAAATATAATGATATCAGTGCAGTAAGTATGGTTATGTGTAAGACCACATACCTTGACTTAAATTCCAGGTCACTGAGACCCATTTTTCAGTTTTATCCAGATCTGTTGTAAAATCTCCTATTACAGCCATTAGTTAACTATGCAAGGATTTCTTCAACATGTATTGATCCTTACTTGTAATTTATATTTTTCAGGTTCGTTGTTGGGAAGTCCAGCAAAGTGGCCAGACTATTCCCAAGGCACAGCAGACACATACAGGTCCTATCCTGGATGTGGATTGGAGTGATGTAAGCAGATTTTGTTGTTTACATTCAGCTGTTTAGTTGAAATTACAAATATGCTACAATTTACCTCGATATAAATGGAAATATATACATTTTGATTGCACAGAAAGAGTTCCCTTTTTTATTGCTTGCTAGAACAAGTAATGGGACCAGATTTTTTATGGACCAGAAATTACTGGTTCTGGAATCAGAGTTTGTGTCTGGATTTTAGACTTCCTGTTGTTAAATCTAAAGCAGACTGGTCCAGACTGCATATGGATAGATGAACCTTTGCAAAAAGAAGGGTAAGTTTGAGATTTAGAATTGGTGATTTGGAGTAAAAGACAGGACACAAATTGTGGGCCACATAAGCACAAAAAAAAAAACACAAAGGAGAAATCCAATTTTCACCCATCTGCCAGCACACAGGTGAAATAGTCAACTGCCTTTTAAATATCAGGCATCTGGTAAAATGGAAATCTCACTGAAACTGATGTGTTTGGATAAAGTCACAAGTAATTTTTTTAAAATGTGTTTCCTACCCCCATTTCAGGCAAAAATGAAAATAACATCCAGAAGAAAATGAGTTAAAGAAATTATCAGCAAATCAACCTAATTTGTAATGTGCACTCTGACCAATTCTTGTCAGCTTCAGCTTTTTCCTGGACATTCCAAATTCTGTGTGAAAATCATGCATACTTTATGACAAAATTAACAAAACTCGTACTAAAGAATCCTCTTAAGCAGAGATGTGGAAATAAAGAAGTTACTTAGAATGGGCAGTTCCTGCATCACTGACAGCCACATGCATGTTTGTTTGCATGTTTACTGATTTTGTAAACATCTATAGGCAGTAAACAAAACTAAGCTGTTTACTTGTGTAAATGTTTCAGCCTTAATAAAACAGTCATCAGTTACCTCTTCCGATGCTCTGTAAATAGGTATCAAAACTGTTGCCAGTCGTTCATGTATATTGGTAGAATTTAATAGATTTTGATCAGAATAGGTACGAGACATTTTTATATTTTTAATTTGGCCTAGTGCTTGATAGTTTCTGTCTTATCTGCATAGGCTAGACATTGGGTTTATGTATTTAGCTTACTTTCTCTGACACTGTTTTGGAGTGTATTACTCACCAGAGGCAAAGGTATGTTACAGTGATCTATTTTTCATATTCAGGCAGTGACGTTAAGATTTTGTAGCACCTCAGTTTCTCCTACAGTGTTGTATGTTTGCTTACGAAACATGATGGCTGTGTTCATCTTTATGAACTTCCTTTTCATACTCAAGCAATTATGTTGAGCTTTATATTCTCTGAGACTTGTATGCATATCATGAAACAGAATGGACATATTTATCTTACAGGGTATTGCTTATTCATCATGGGTAAAAGTAAGTCAGAGCTATTTTCAATGCTCCAGTGATTACATTAAGTTTTTGCATTACCTCATTTCCTTATGATGTGTTTATACAGTCATTCATTTTGATGTGTGTAGTTATATTAGGGATATCAATCACCTCTGATCTCCTATTCATGTTCTGTTGACTCTGCCAAATTTTTAGCATGTCAGATTGCTATACAGTCCTACCCACTTATATCGACATCACTTATGTCGACAAGCCGCCTATTTCGACAAAAAGGCAAACTCCCGGTCCCTTGGTCTACTATTACTACCAAAATTGTCATGCTTATGTCGACATCGAGATAAAAAAATAAACGTACATGTCGACAGAAGCCCTTGGTCCCAGTTTGAACAAATCCTTTGTTTTCTAATCATTTATGTCGACAAGCTGCCAGTTCCGACCCATACTTTGTTCAACAATTAGTTGATCTTGCCGCCAGGCTTTAATTTTCCCGCCTAATCATTTATGTCAGCAAGCGGCCAGTTCCGACCTGTACTTTATTCAACAATTAGTTGATCTTGCCGCCAGGCTTTAATGTCGCGGTCAGATAAAAAAACAGGCTTTTGTTTGGTCCTATAAAGTTGGCCTCTCGCGGCGACTTAAATAAAAGCAATGAAATCTGATTGATTCTTGCATTTTCAAAAGTGATCGGTGATTAAAACAAGTTTATTGTGCTGTGAAAGTTTCCTTTTTGACTTTATTTATATTTACGATGGCTACCAACGGCAGTGTACAACGCAGATTAAATTTACAGTCTCCGGAAACTAAATATCTGGCTGTTAAGGAAGTTGAGGGTGGGGCATCTTGCAAAGATGTCTGTGAAACATTTTCTTTTAAACATAACACCCTGTCAGGATGGAGGAAAGCTACTTGTTGACAGGTTTTCATTTCCTTGTGAATAGCCCCATCCCATTGGTAGCCTCAATAAGATGGGAACAGACTGACCAAAATCTAGGCCAATTTAATTACATGTACTTGAAGCATGTAAATAACAACTATGCGACCATGTGCTAATGCTGATATTAAAAATCGTTGTGAATGTTTTTCATATCAGGATGTGACTGTTGCAATATTTTATTGTGGATTTTATTACACAAAGGTAACCAAAATGTAATTTGTCAATATACAAGTGTATTTCACACTGGTTTTGTCTTCATGTACTCAAAATTTCCATTGTTTGTTTTCTCAGAGTGTAAATGCTACTCACTGACGACAGGTCACCCTTTACTGACGAATTTAACTTTTTTTTCAGACACCCCCCTCCCCCAACATTTATCTCGACATCTGCCTATGTTGACAATATTTCCTCGGGCCCGAGGATGTCGGCATAAATGGGTAGGACTGTAATGCCCATTTTCATTGAAAATACGTAACTTTTTGCAAAAAGAGACTTCTATAAACTCACTATTTTTCATGGGGTACCAATTTTCATGGATTTTGTCATTGTTTCAAAACATGACTGTAAAGACCGAACGAAAATGTTCATTTTTTGGAGATAATAGGACTTTTTCCAGTATTCACAAATGTAGACACCAAAGAAAATGCCATTTTTATTTTCAGAAAACCACAAAAATAACCTTTTCCTACCCCTATTGCCAAAAATAGGACCGTCTGTACATTTGTAAGAAGAGAGGTTGAATTAAAGGCACAAGTAAATACAACCCAAATAAGTGTCAAATTTAGCATATTTCAGATGATTTATGTCAAGCCCACCTTGTCAGAAGCTGGACATAGTGATCATTTTGGTGTCCGTATGTGTCTATCCATATGTCTGTACACATACCATATATTAACTTTAAGTAATACAATTTATTACTTTCCTTTTTATTTCATTACCATTTTGCCACATCCTGTTTTGAAAATATGGCTTCACTGTGCACTTATCTTCATCAAGGTAAATAAATGCCTCTATTACTATTGCTCTGGGGCAGGCTTGACATGCAGACCATGGCCAGCTTATGACTTTGGCTAAGTACATACATGTACTTTTGTTCATGTATAGTGGCATGGCTACTGTGGGTCAGGGAAAACTCAAGGAAAAATAGACTTTGAGAAAAGTCGGTGTCTCTGATATTTTATCTTAAAGTTTGGGAATTTTTAATTTGAAGTCAGGCCAATTTTGGTTTGGAAGAATGTAGGACAGAAGAAATAATATAATGCTTTTTCTTTTTTTTTATAATTAACTTCTATCAACTTTTTTTTGACTGCTGGATGTTTATTAAAAATGAAAATAGCTCTGCTACATTTGGTTTTATGCATTGAAAGGATGTAGAGATTATTGATTATGTATTGCTTCTATTTTTTTACTAAAATTTACAATGTATATAAAAATTTATTCCAGATGAACTAATTAGAGATTGGTATTCAGCTTACAGCAAACTTGCTAAAATATGTGTATTGTCTGAGATGTTCATATCTTTTGTGCCTGATTGGACCAATTACTCATCATAGGCACATATGCCTGTGTGTTGCAGTAATAGTAGTATTGTCTTCATGGTGGAAGAATCTGTGCTAAGGATGAAAGTTTTGGTTAGTGTGGCAGATTTTGATGCTGGAATACTATGTGAAAATACATTGGTCCAGGGGGCCCCGAGTGGTCTAAAGCGCTCACCATTACGGATCACTGCCATCTCACCTCTGTGTGGGTTTGAGACCTGGATTCAGCCAATGTGGGTATGTGAGAAAGCTTGCCAGTAGCTTCTTGTGGGTTGGTGGTTCTTTCCAGGGTTTGCCTGGGTTCTTCCTCCACCATTTATACTGGCCACCATGTATAGCCTATCTTGTGCTGAAAAATGGCATTAAACCCTACAACAACAACATTGGTCCAGTACATTTATGGCACTTTTTGCTTTTAAATCTGCATTCTAAATTTGGTTTGTAGGGGAAAAATTCTTTTGAAGGTTATGTGATTTTATTCTCAGATTTCACATTATGATATTCATTTGAAACAAATGAATATGTGTTATAGTTATCTGTATTGTTGTGTGAAATGGCAGTCAAAGGGGGGTTACTGGCTGAATGTATTTTATAGTGAAAGCTTTGCATTTCAAGTTAAGAATATAGTTTGAATTATTTAATTAATATGATTTAATTTTTTGTATGTACAGGATGGAACAAAGGTTTTTACAGCATCATGTGACAAAACGGCAAAAGTCTGGGATCTTAACAGTAACCAGGCAATACAGATTGCACAGGTAAATTCTATGTAGAATGAACACAAAAACACATCAGCTTCAGATCCTGAGACCAAGGCTTATTAAATCTATGTTGGGGTTGCCACTGTGATAATGAAATCATAATCTAGGGGTTACATTTTTTTGCTTTAAAATGCATTTTTGAGTATTCTGCTCACCCATATGTATCATCATTGTATATTATAAATTAGTCTACACTTAAATTCATCTTAAATTTCTCTTAAGCACTCTTAATTGTTCACTTGCTATCAGCATCATTTTTGCATGAAATTCACTTCATCAAGCACTCATGGTGAGGGCTGTCAGTTACATATATAGCCAGTTGCTGAAACTTGCTGGCACATGTTTCTCATGATGAGCTCAGGACAATTGATCCTTGATAGCTGACGGGAGATAATCAGACTGAGGCAAAAAAAAGTAAGGATCAGTTTTACAAGTTTCTTCTTTTACATAGGTGAGAAAAAATACGAAGGGTCACCAGATTGCGAGATTTCACTGTCACATGGGTGAGAAAATTTGGTTAATACATGCTGTCTGATTTCAGCATGATGCACCAATCAAGACCATCCACTGGGTCAAGGCCCCCAACTACAGCTGTGTGATAACAAGCAGCTGGGACAAGACACTTAAGGTAAAGTTAAATACTGTATTGAGATTTATACATGTAGTACCCAAATTTGACACTTTTCTCAAGTACCGTGAATCTACTATTTTTTGCAGGGTACCAATTTTTGTGTATTATGGAGTTGTTACAAATCACAAAATGAAAGACAATTTTCTTTATGTGGAAACAATGATTTCTTCCCCAGACCCCAGATTTAAGTACTCATGAAAATGACATTTTTTCAAAACAACACAGATTGATACTTACAGATGTAAATGAATTCATAGTTAATGTATTGACAGGAATATGTTTTGGTGCGACTAAGAATTTTCCTGAAACAGATGACCTGTATCCATCAAGTTTCTCTAAAGCCCCACCATTTAAATACTGTCAGGTACTAAAAATGTCTTGATGTTTTCAATTAGAAGGACCTCTAGTTAGTGCTTAACAACCATCTTTGGGGCCACGAGTGGCCGAGTGGTCTAAAGCGCTCACAGTTTCGGATCACTGCCATCTCACCTCTGTCTGCGTGGGTTCGAGTCTCAGGCTCGGCTAACGTGGGTACGTGAGAAAGCCTGCCAGTAGCTTCTCGTGGGTCGGTGGTTCTTCCCATGGTTTTCAAGGGTTCTTCCTCCACCATTAATACTGGCCGCCATGTATAGCCTATCTTGTGCTGAAAAATGGTGTTAAACCCTACAACAACAACAACAACAACAACCATCTTTAAGAAAGCTGCAGAATTCAAGCGACCCCATATTCTATTAACCTAAGAGGAGATAACCTGACACTACCTGACTGTATGTTCAGTGAACTCTTTGCATGTGTGTGTGTGTGTGTTAACATATTATTTATGCAAGAGCTGACTAATTGGACCCAGAATTGGCATCAGTTACTGGTCTTATATTAATAAATAATCAATTTTTAATCAGTTTTGAGAGGCATTTACAAAAACAGGACTCCCTAAGAGAATAAAAATAAATGCATTGACGGGCTTGCCTTGTTCGTTACAGCATCCATGATTGTACCATAGGAGATTCATATAATTAGAAAAGAATTTATTCTTCATCAGATGTTTTGCCCGATCATAATACCTTAGGAGAATTACTGTGTCGTGAATCTGGCCCTCCCAGGCTAAAATTATTTAGCTAAGAAGCTAAAAGTTATCAGCCAACCTTGGTGACAGTTAGAGTGATCTCTCCTTGATGCAGGGATTGGCACCAAATTTCATGAATTCTTCAGTTGCTTCTTACTCTTGTGGCGAGTAGCATGCTCACTTCAGACGGAGAGGCCTCACAATCCACATTCAGTTATTTTGGAAGTTTTCTGCCTGAAAGCAAGTTGGAGGATTGTTCTCTTTGAAGGGAAGTATACTCCATCTATAAATGTCCAACTTTCCTGTTCTTTCTTTCTTTGACAACAAAGTTTCTGGCATTTTTGTGTCACATTGCCATCCTTATACTCTTGTGCATGCTTGGTACATATTTGCATGGATTGTGATGGTTTCCCCTCGCACTGCTTTAGCTGTATTTAAATAGGTGTAGGTCTGCTCTGAGATTTAGAAAGCTTGTACAATATTGCTGTATAATTTCCTTTTCTGTTAGATACATACATGTAAGTTTCTATATAGTCTTAGCATCCACTTCATAGTTATATATGTTGCACTCTACTAATTTTTCCTATATAGGCCGTCATTTGGCCTTTCCTACTGGTAGCATTGTATAACAATTGATACTCTAGCATATTTTGCAAGTATCAGTAATGATACTTCAGTGCATTTTTATGTGCATGTATGATGTGTGCTATAGAAAATTCAATTCTAATAAAGTTACCTGTAGGAAAGACCAACTGACTGCGTATGCAATTAAAATCACTGAAGCATCACTTATAGTAACTATGAAGTGGACTCTATGGCTAAACATGCACTGGAAACTTACCGGTACAAATCTAACTGCAGCAGAAATATACAGCATGATTATTATTACCTGACCTGTGCATTTTGATTTGGAAGTTTCTACACTGGAGCACCCAGCTGAATATAACGAATGCAAAACTAACATATGCCCAGCAGGTTCAGTGTCTTGGCTTACACTCTGTCAAGATGGGCCAAATCAACAATCAGTCTTTCACCAGATTTGCGTACACACATAATAGATCTTTTTATAACATGATGGAACTACAGGCTGCCCACCTCTGTCTCTCAACTTCAGGACCAAAATGCATGGGTTGTGAATACAGCTAATTGTTGGGAAAGGTTTGGGGCCTTTGCCTACCTGCCCCCAGTGGTTCTAGTACTGAAAATAACTTAGAAATTGAGAGGTCAGAACTTAAACTGGTATCATCCCTTAGGTGCAGCAAGTCTTGGGTCAGTGATCTACACAATCTAGTGATTGACGTGCCCAGGAAAATCATGGCAAAACCAAATCTGCTCAAACAGACGCAGTCTTGGGTATCTCAGCCCTCCTCAGAATAGCTCCTCCTTCATGCGGGGCTGTTGTCAGGAGAACTTTATAAAAAAAGCAATTTTAGTTTATCATTTAGATTTTTGCAAGCTGGAAGGTCCTCCACTTTCAGAGAACATGAGGGAAAGTGGTGCATATTCAGGAATTGGTGCAAAGGCAGCAACATCCTTCCTTCCTCTGATTGCCTAAATCCTGCAGATGGCTAATTTTGTTCTCTTGCTGTCTCTTTTGGTCTGGTCAACAAAAAGAGGCAGACCACCATTCTCCTAGATCACCAAGAATGGATTATCAATCCCTTTCTGTAAAGAGGATAGATCAATAAATACAATTAAAATTAGTATATAAAAAACCCAACAAATTTATATTTTAAATATCAAACCAAAACAGTTGAGATAATCATGATGTCATAAAGAAAGCTATGTCGTGTCTTGTGTTACCAATTACACCAATGTGTGATAGGCGTGTCCCATTTCAATGATTCACCTATGCCCACATTGTGTATCCCACAGAAATTGTGGGATAGGTGTACCATGCATGGCTTTTTGGAATAGGCATGACTCGGATAACAGCTTGTGGAACAAGTGTATTCTTGCCAGAACATGATGAGCAAAATTGCTGACTACACTCAAACCCCAACCTAACCAGTCAAGTTTGTGTTTATTAAAAAATGGTTTCCAGTTAGTCGGAAGAAAAAAAAGAGAGACCTTTCTTGACACCACAGTATATTCCTGTTATAGGATAGCTGTATCTCATGGCTTGTGCAATAGATGTATTTCACACAGTTTGTGTGATAAGTGTGTCCCATGTGGCTTTTTTTACATAGGCAAACTGCATCACTTGTGTTTAAGGATGATAAAAATTGATGTTACTTTTCTGTTGGCAGCTACAGTGGTAGCGTCAATCAGCGTGGTGGTTCAAATGTACATGGATGTGAGACACCATGTTCTTTAGAACACTTTGAGTTGGAGGGAGGGTATTTTAAATGAATTATCAAAAACCGTTAAGTGCAGCTGTACAAAAACAATAAAGAATGTCCATTAAACTGATTATAAAATTACTTTGCAATTCCTTCCATTGTGATTTTCAGTTTTGGGACACACGAACACAAAATCCTATCCTGACCATTAATCTGCCAGAGAGGTGTTACTGTGCTGATGTGGTGAGTCATGTAATTTATAATTTATACATACTTACCTAATCTCTGCCTATGTAGATAATAGCTGAAATATTAATACGGTGAAGAAAAACTAAGCAGACCAGATGAATGATGGTGGATACTTGCTTTGTAATGTTAAATATATTTGCCTATTAGTATGTATCTTAGATGCACATATATTTACTTGTTCCATATTTACTTGTGTAAAAACTGAGTCAAACTGCAAACAACCTAGGTCCAGATCTGCTGTAACTTATTTTTCCTGCAGATCAGGATCTGTGCTGTTTTTTCTAATGATTACTCCTAACAAACTGCACAGACCAAGATCTTTTGGCACATTGTGCAATGTCAGATCTGTGTCGGTGCAGTTTGCAGTTGGACTCGTCTTTTAAGTCATACAAGATTATGTAATTGTCAACTGTATCCAAACACTGGAATTGCATGGTCTGTTGTCTGTCATTTGTCATCTGCTGTCTGACATCCACCCATCTGTTAGCACGAATTTGTTAGCACTACTTCTCTTAAATTACTCGAAGGGTTGCTATGAAACTACGCATCAGTATTCACAATATACGATTTTGACTTTTACAATCATTTTTTCATTCAGGAAAAGTGATCTTTCATTATGCTTTTGGCACTGAATAGGAACAATTCCAGCCTCAGGATCAGAATTGTGCTTCTCTGCAAAGCCTCATATCAGATGCGGAATTTTGACCCTCTGTGCTTTGACATATAATAGAATTAATGTTTTGTGGTTATCTGTACAGTAGTCTTCTTAATGATACACACACTTGCTTCCATATCCTGTAGTACATTGTGACAATGCCTTTAATGTACATTTTTATGGCTCTCACAAGACATGATAATATAATTGCACTCTCTGATAAATGGAGAAAATAAAGAAATCAGTCAATGATTCAATGAGGAAGCACAATTTTGCATATGTTTTCAGCTTTATCCCATGGCAGTGGTTGGGACAGCCAGCAGAGCTCTTCTTATCTATCAACTAGAAAACCAGCCCTCTGAGTTTAGGAAGTTTGAGTCCCCACTCAAGTACCAGGTAACTTCAGAACTGTACTCAAATTTAGTTAATCCTCAAAAAAGAAGACCCACTTTGATAAATGTCTTTGTTAAAGTAAATGGAAATGCTTTTTAAGAACTCCAAGAAAGAAAGAATCCTTTAGAAGTCAAAGGCTTCAGGTTTGATTATACATGTTAGCACTGTTAGTGGTTTTTTTTTTTTCTGGTTGGTTCATGCTAAAGTTTTGTTCTTCTGTCAGTACCTCCAGCTGTTAGCTTATAATGTTGATGTCCATATAATTATGATATCCTCTTGGACCTTGTAAAGGGAGTTCATTGCATCATTCTGAATCTTCCCAAGTGAAATTAGGAGCATGGTGACATCTTTTTCTTACACTAACAACAGTCTCAGTGCATTTTTTAGCTTATTAGATTAGAAAATTTTGCATTTCTGCAGAAATTTGTCATTTCAATTTTCAATTTTCAATTTTCGTGTCTGTCTTTTTTCTGCATTCTGGATTTCATATATACCTCTGTATATTCCAGTTGCTTATTTGGCACACTGTGGCACCATTCTGAATTTTTTCTTTAGTCTGTGCCCAGAAAACAAAGTTTACCAGTCAGAAAGCCTTGTACGGGTGTTGTGTCATATTTGATTGGATAGTTTGGCATCGGAAATATGCTATCACTGGTTTTTATAAGTTTATAGTATTTGCATATTGTAAGTTCATGATGTGGTTTTTCATCTGTTGTGCATCATCTTGTACAGACCACAACAGAATTCAACAAAATTTAACAATGCATTCTGGTATAGGAGGCTTTCAAATTTGTTCAAATTATGCAGAGCTGCCAACAGATATGACCACTTCTACTAATCATTTTCTGTTTTTAAAAAAACAACAACCTCATAACAGAATTGTGTCTAAACTTGGGTATACTTTGTATTATTTTTTTAGATGTTCAGATAATTGTAAGAATATAATGCAAGCAATAATTATGATTTTGTTTTCGTGCTATTAGCTGCAGCTGAATGCATGGTTCTCTAAGGAACTTGATCTAGATGTTCTTTGCATCATTCTGAACCACCCTGGGGGAATGTGGGCCATAGTGACTTCTTTCTTTGACTAATGATTTAAAAAAAATGTTTTTGCAGACAAACCCCGATTTCAGTTACGTGGCATATCTAGATATAACTTTGTAACTTGGTCTTCATGATGCTTGTATCATTTGATACATGATCAGAGAATCAGGTCATAAGGAAGCACTTGTCATGCATATTGTCTGTTTAGTTTATCATGTAGACTAAAACATGGATTATCCTGACTCACTGGGAGACACCGATTTTGAATGGATGATTGTTGCATGTGTAATTAGTAACTTCCTGCAGAATAAAACATTCATCTGGGAACAAATTGTGTTTGTCCATTTTATTGGTTTAGAGAGATTTCAGTCCCACCATGCCTTATGGCATAATGTTCATTTTCTTTTACCACATATAGTGTGCATTACTAATAATAGTAACAAACTGTATGGGCTTACTACATTTAGTAACATAGTAAAGTTCCTCTGGCCTTTTGGGTCAGTGTTATGACTCTATGGAGACAACTCAAATTTAGCTATATGATGGCCGGTATCTCGTGGATATTACTGATTTTAATATTTGAAACAATAGTAGAAAATGCTTTTAAAAGAAAATCGCAACAGCAATTCCTCCAGTAATATTTCAAAAGATTAACATAAATTGTGTCACATAAAGAAAAGAAAATTTAGAAAAATAATAAGAGAATATTTTTGTAGAAGGACAATGTTAGAAATATCTCTGAAGTTATCTTCTGTAAATTAGTCTCACTTGAATCTTCTGAAATACTTTATACATTTTCTTGTCAATATTGTGCACACTCATTTGGCAAAAGTTACCAATGAAAGTTTGAAAGTTAACATTGAGCATAAAATGTCACAAACCAGTTAGGAAGTGTTCCAGTGAATTAACTTTTATTACTAGTTCTTGTGGAGTTCCTGGTTCTATAAATCACAAATTTAAAGACCCAACAAACAATTCACCATATTATACCTGTCAGTCTCATGCTGGGAGAAAAAAACTCCCAAGTTTTGAGGTCGTTCTAGACCTAACTCCCGGCTTCATAATATCTCCTGATTTTTGCAGACAACTCCCAATTATTACATTGTGTCTGTCGATTTTCATTTCTCCTAAAAACGGTCCTACATAAATAAAAGCCATGATCTGTTTTATCACGCGTAACTATTGTTGTGACAAAATAATTATCACTACAAGGAATTTTCTTTTCAGTAAATAGACTGTTAAGTTTAAAAGTTATTCACATCAATTTATGACCCAACAACAACACTAAAATTGGAAAACAAACCACAGTGAAAAATAAATCGCAACAATAAATTGTCAGCAATTAGTTTCAGTCCCAAGAATGATCATTGTGAATGCTGTAGCATCTCCATTCCCACCAAAGAAACTTACACAAGTGAACACCTGGCATTACTATACCATATATACAAACATTAATTACCATCATTAAATTAAAAGAAGTAATGAAGAAACATACCATGCAGCTTATGTGCCCTCAAAAAACTAATTCAGAATAAATGTTTTTTAGCAAACAATGTTAAATGCCTTTTGAGCTGAGAATTAGGAAATAAGGTGGGATATAAAATGTTGGAAAAATAGTTGCCACATGTATGTTAGCTTGAGACTGTATTTACAACACGATAAGGGATCGTTTTTTTGCCAATCAACTGCTTGTGCTTACATATCACAATATAGAACATAGTTTCTTTGAATTAGGCCAGAGGGCCAGTATTTCACAAGATCACTGCAACGATAAGGATTAACTGTTAATTAGTCACACTGGCTTTCTTTCTTGTTTACTTAAGACTAACCTTTTTATTTGTGCAGTTTGGCCACAGTTGACTGGAATATGAAAGAGGGCACATGCTATGGGAAAATAAGGCACATTGCATGGAGAAATGGCTCATCCTTTGTGAATGTCACTCATATTTGACCCTGAGATCAGTCAGTATTTAGTGAAAACCAAGCTTAAAAAATGCAGTGAAAAACGTCCAGATTTTAGGTCCTAATCTCCCTATTTTTTTTTTATTCAGTCTCCCTACTTGGCATTTGAAAAGTTGATAGGTATGCCATATGTTGAAGACAATAGAACATTTTCCCCAGTCCACTAATAATTGAGAAAAATTGATACCCACGAAACAGGATGAATTCATTGTACTTTTTGTGTCACTTTTTCAGCATCGATGTGTAAGTGTCTTTATGGACAGGAAAACTAATTCTCCCACTGGTTTTGCACTGGGCAGTATTGAAGGAAGAGTTGCCATTCACTATGTGAACCCACAGAACCCTAAAGATAACTTCACATTCAAGTGCCACAGATCCAATGGCACCTCGGGAGGGATGCAGGATATCTATGCTGTGAGTTAAACTGAAGTTTTGTCTCATCAGGTTTGAAAATTTATCATTTCATGCCTAATTCCAGATCATACATCTTTTTCTCAAAAAAAATGACAGCAGTTTGAAGAAAAGTAAGGACTAAATTACATTTGTTGAAGTGGTAGTGTTGTGAGGGGTGGAAGGCACTTTTCACCCATTAAAGTTTGATTTGGACTGCTTTGCAAAGAATAGTTAGAAAAGTCTCTTATCCCTACCACACATTAAATTAAAAACGCTGGTTTTTGACCTTCAACCATATCCCAATATCTCTAATTCTGCAATAGCTCAGAAATGAAGGCCCAATTCAACAATTCCCATTCATTTATCAGTATTTTGATGTACAGTATTTGGCCACTAGTAAATTTCCACTTTTAAAATTACAGGAGTGTTTTTAGGAGAAATATTCCAGAATTATTCAGAAGTACCAGTTTTAACCACTTTCTAGATGGATTGGTAGAATATTAGGTTCATCAGAAAGGTTTGGAGTGGTAGACTAACATGGTTTTATAGGTAATGTCACTATTTAACAGTGTCTGAACATTTGCACTTCCAGGTGAATGACATTGCATTCCATCCTGTACATGGGACACTTGCCACTGTAGGATCTGATGGTCGATTCAGTTTCTGGGACAAAGATGCCAGGACCAAATTAAAAACATCTGAGCAGTTTGATCAACCCCTTACTGCATGTGACTTCAATGCACAGGGAAACATTTTTGCCTATGCTTCAAGTTATGACTGGTCAAAGGTAGTATATTTGAGAGGGGATTAATTTTAGTATATGGATAGTATATTTGAGAGGGGGTCAATGTAGTATATGTGTAGTATATTTGAGATGGGGTCAATGGTTTTATATGGATAGTATATTTGAGAGGGGGTCAAGGGTAGTATATGAATAGTATATTTGAGATGGGGTCAAGGTTAGTATATGAATAGTATATTTGAGAGGGGGTTGGGTAGTAATGGATAGTATATTTGAAGCAGGTCATGGGTAGTATATGGATATTATATTTGAAAGGGGGTCAAGGGTAGTAATGGATAGTATATTTGAGAGCAGGTCAAGATTAGTATATGGATAGTATATTTGAAAGGGGGTCAAGGGTAGTAATGGACAGTATATTTGAGAGCAGGTCAAGGTTAGTATATGGATAGTATATTTGAAATGGGGTCAAGGGTAGTAATGGATAGTATATTTGAGAGGGGGTCAAGGGTAGTAATGGATAGTATATTTGAGAGGAGGTCAATGGTAGTATATGGATAGTATATTTGAGATGGGATCAAGGTTAGTATATGAATAGTATATTTGAGAGGAGGTCAAGGGTAGTAATGGTTAGTATATTTGAGAGTGGGTCAAGGGTAGTATATTTGAAAGGGGGTCAAAAGTAGAATATTGGTAGTATATTCGAGAGAGGGTCAATGGTAGTATATGGATAGTATATTTGAGAAGGGGTCAAGGGTAGTATATGAATAGTATATTGGAGAGCAGGTCAAGGGTAGTATATGGATAGTATATTTGAAAGGGATTCAGGGGTAGTAATGGATTGTATATTTGAGAGGGCATCAAGGGTAGTATATGGATAGTATATTTGAGAGGATTGACATGATATTAATTCATAAAGTTTGATCCTAATATTCTGAAAGTAAAATATGTTCCTAATATTTGTCTCCATGCTTTTGGTGTTGGGGATATTGTAATACCCTTTGTCTGTAAGTTTGTGTTTGTCTTTCATTAAACTGCTAAATAGGAATTGTGTTATAAAAGCATAAGATGACTGATAAGGTTGTTTTTTAGTGGGAGGGGGTACAGGGATTAACAAAGCCATAATGAAATATGTAATGATTTTACTGTATCAAAATTCAGTTGCTCTTTAGGAGGGCTCTAGGTGACTCCTCCACTAATCACTTGCACATCTAACCTCTGTCTGTGTGAGTTCAACCGCTTCAGTGGTCTGTTGGTTAGAGTGTCCACCTCAGATGCAGGAGGTCATGGGTTTGAACTCCTGCAGAATCATACCAAAGACTTATAAAAATGGTACTAACAGCTGCCTCGCTATGCGTTCAGTATTAAGAGGTTAGTGTTAGGACTGGTTGGCCTGGTGTCAGGATAATGTGACTGGGTGGGACATCATGCTACATGTTTGTGGCATGATGCCCCAATGCTAGACAACACTATAAACTGCCACACTGCAGACATCATAGCGATATGACTGAAAAATTGATAAAGCTACATTAAAAATCCAAATCATACACACACACTGTGTGAGTTCTAGTCTCAGTTTGACCATCGTGTGTATGTGAGAAAGCTTGCCAGTAGCTTTCTGTGGATTGGTGTTCTTCCTGAGTTCTTCCTCCACCAGATATATAGGCTGCCAATTATAGCCTGAATGGTGAAATATGGCGTTAAATGCCACAGAATGAAACCAGGATCTTGCTTCTTAGATAGAGCTATTGCTTAAATTCTAGGAAAATTATGTAATTCATCCTTCATATATATGCAATATATGTTTGGTAGGTAGGTAGGTAGATACAGTAGGTAGGTTTAAGTATACAAATGAATAATGAAGCAGTCACATTACTGAATAATGTGACATGTATTGGAGATTTTCATTTAGTCTCATTCTTACTACTTCATGAATTTGTTGTTAATTATGTACAGTATATACACATGCATGAATTTGTTGTTAATTATGTACAGTATATACACATGCATGAATTTGTTGTTAATTATGTACAGTATATACACATGCATGAATTTGTTGTTAATTATGTACAGTATATACACATGCATGAATTTGTTCTTAATTATGCACAGTATATACACATGCATGAATTTGTTGTTAATTATGTACAGTATATACACATGCATGAATTTGTTGTTAATTATGTACAGTATATACACATGCATGAATTTGTTGTTAATTATGTACAGTATATACACATGGGTAAGTTGGACCCAACTGCAGACAGCAGAGACCCTGAAATGCCTTCATATAATGTGCCAGCAGATCTGGATATATGTAGCTTCTTAGGATTAATCAGAATAACAAACAACACTGATCTGCCAGCACATTTGCAATTCCAGATCAGGTCTATGTTTGTTTGTAGTTGGACAAGACTATGAGTGTACCCCTAGGGATGCAAGATTGAGTGTCAGAAATCCCCTTGGTGTTAAAACTGGGGTCAAATGAGGGTATAGCAGACCTGCCAACTTCTATGATTTTGCCGTAAGTCTTACGAAAATTACCCTTAAAATACGAACTTAGGGCATACAAGCAAAAACTACATAAAAATTATCGTTGCCAAAAAATCCGGATAATTGCTTCATCCATGTTTGATTTTGATCCGGGTTTCATATTAGAATAAGTGAAATTAGTCAGGGAACCAGACTAACATTACACCCCAGATGCTTTAAACTGCACCAGTTTGTTCATGCGAAGTGTCTGCATGATCAAACTGTTGATTATAGAATTTTTTTAAGATGGCGTCCAGAAAGTGATGCATGTTTAAGACGAAAGGGAAAATATGCTTCTAGAAAAGTGTTAATAATCAACACAGAAGAATAAAAAGGAGTATTCAGATTCTTGTGAATAAAAGCTGGAAAGGACACAATTACGTTTATTGGACATCACGTGCCAATTTGAGTATGTCTCGTGGCGGGAGATATGGTTGCCGTCATCATGTGAAATGGAAAAAGAATTTCCAAGAATTACGTCAAGTTGAGAAATAGCAACAAGCCATTGAGTTGCATAGGGTTTGGAACTAAAGTTTGTGCTACTGTACTAGTGGTAAATAAAGTCTGTGCGTACTTTACAAACTTTTCAGTTGAACTTAATGTTTATCATCGCTGCGTCAAACTTTTAATTATGTTTTCCAGCTTTACAATAGCAGTTATTGATATTTTGTTACACCTTACTGAAAACTGGTCAATCTTACTGAAAAAAATCAACTGCTTTACTGAGACAGACTCATCAGGGTTGGCAGGTCTGGTAAAGGGAAACACTGCTTATATATAGTCATATTCTCTTCCTTTTTCCAGGATCATGAGAGCTTTGATTCCCTTAGTCATACAGGAATGGTGCTGGGTGTAAAAAGGTTGTTGCCAAAAAAATCGCCAATGTCAATGTTTTGTTGCCAAATATTAAAAAAATGTTGCCGATTTCATAATACAATACTATCGTTTTTCTCATCATCCTTGGGACCAAGGTAATATTGTTGACATAAACGGCTGCTTAGATCAGTGGGGGGGGGGGCTGTTAATAAAATGAAATTTTGCATACAAGTGACATTTTTAAGAGATGACCTGTCACCAGTGACTAGGATTTCCGCAGAGAAAAAAAATAGGAAATATTTATTAAATGAAGACAACTAGTCTGAAATACACTTGTATATTGGACAACTTACATTTGTGTAGTACACTCGACAGTATGTTAAATATATACATGCATATGAAAAGTCCATGAATTTGAATGTTAGAAAAATCATGTATCAGTCAAATCTCTTGAGAAAACACAACTAAAACCTATATATAAAAACGGTAGTCCTCGTTTGATCTTCATCCCATTGTCAACAAACACATTGCACAAAACAATTCACTCTGATATTTATTATCCTGGTAGCACGTGGCTGTATAGTTGTTTATATGCTACATGTACATGTACTAAAATTGGCCTAGATTTTGGTCAGCCAGAGACAACTACCACGATACCGAGGCTACCAAGAGAATGAGGCTATTCAATGGGAAAGGAAAGCATGTGAACAAATTAAAAAGTTTTAACATTTTTGCGAGATGTCCCACAGTCATTTAACTTGATGGCCAGATATCTATTGTTTCAGAATATTGGAACTTTAATTTGGGTTTTAAATCACCATTGGTAGCGATCATAATCATGAACTATTTTGTTGCAAACAGAAAACTTTCACGGCACAATAAATATCTTCCAATCACTATGAAAAATGAAACAATGCTTTCATTTAAGTTTGTTGCCGACTTTATTTGATCAAAGGTCTTTGGCTTGCTTTGATGAAGGTTCATGTGTTCTTGAATGTGCTGCTAAAGGTGTTCTTTGAAGGACCAAACAAATGCCCACTTGTTATTGCAGCAGCAACATCAAATAATTGTAAAACATTGACAGAGTCAGAATTTTTTTTTCATTTACTTAGTATATATACAGAATGATCGATGCTTCAAAGGTAATCAGTTTTCTTTGAAGTTTTAACAAAACTTTTTTCTGATACATTATTCAAAAGGGAAAATAATTGCCATCGTCTGATAGATTGTAGTCATTTCCGTTCCCACCTTCAGAGATGGTCGAATGTAGCTAGTTAGGTAGTGTGACTATTTGGGTTATATTACAGCACCGAGTACTTAGGCCAGACATCAGCATAAGTGGATTATGATATAAGAATGCCGTGTTAGGGTGGTTTGTCAATGAACAAAGGATTTGTTTATGTAACAATAGTTTCCAGTGCAATTTTATATCCAAGTTTGTGGCTTTCTGTCATGGTGCCTTTGAATTTCTCAATTGCAAACCCAAGACTTTATATACAATTTTTAACAGCGAAAAATGTTGTCACCAAAAATATTGCTAGATGGTATATTTTGTTGCCAATAAGGAATAAAAATCACAATTTGTGACAATGGCGAAGCCCAGCCCAATCCCTGGTCGTATTCCATTTCTTTTTTTCTAGGGTCATGGGCTTTGATTCCCATAGTCATATTCCATTTCTTTTTTTTTTCCAGGGTCATGAGGGCTTTGATCCCCAGAAGATGAAACCACATATCTTCTTGAGGTCCTGTTTTGATGAGTTGAAACCCAGCAGTAAGAAATCCTAATCAGAAGCTTTAATCAGAGACCATTTCCAGGACCCTTTGGGTCACAGAGGCCATTTCCAGGACCCTTTGGGTCAGTCAGTAGTGTACAGATGTTCAAAATATGACAATGCCGTGTGTGGGATTTTCCATTGTCTCAAAATTAATTAGGAAAGGAAAGAGTGGAACTGGAACATCATTATCTGGAATCAAAACAAAACCTATTGGTTTTAATGTCTTTCACTTAATCAGAAAAGATGCTCCAGCAGTGTTGAAGGTTTCTCTTTTGTGATTATATCTCTGTATTATGGATCTTGTCAACAAATAAAGCTAGTTAATGTCTTGGGTGAGTTTGAAATAGCATGGAGAGATGGCCCATGGAATTATACTAATTTTACCATGATTTTCATTTGTAACAGAGGTTGTGTTTTGACCTTTAAACAGTTTCTAAATGAGGAAATTAAAATTCATAGTATCAAAATTCAGTTACTTTTAGAAGTGTTTATCCTTTGTGTGAGAATATTTATTATAGATAACATCTGTTTTGTTCTTGAGTAAAGCAAAAGAAATCTCATGGTGTGTTGTGGGACACACCTCATTCCATTCTGATCTTTGGAAAGTGACTTGTACATCATGTTGGCTTTTATATTCTGAGACAGCTGCAAGAATTCACTGCTGGCTTGCCATTAGTAGCACTATGTTTGTGTTGGAAATTTGTATAAATTGTTTCATTTTCCAAAAGTGGGAATGTGAATAGACAAGTTTGTCTTTTTTCTGTATGTTGTTACCTTCATTGGCATTGAGTATGTGTGTTTCAGAACTTTTCAGATGGATACTATAGAATTTTTAGATATGTCTTTAACATAAAAGTTTACAGTTAAAAATGTGTTCAAGAACAGTGCATGAAGCTTTTTGGGACAACTAAAAGCATCAGTGAAAGTGTTTTGAGGTGAATAATCTTTTTCATGAATTTTGTACATTGTGAATTTTAATTTTAGCAGAAATAAGTGGAAATAAAAAGTACCTCAGGCAGTTTCAGTAGAATGTCTAGATTATGGTATTTTCAACAAAGAAAGGCAAATACATGTAATAAACTTGAGGATCATGTGTAAATCATTTGACTTCTTTTTTATATGCATACCATAAGGTGGAGAGCATTGTGTTACAAATTGTCCATCCATCTGTCCATACTGTTGCATTTCCACTCAGTTTACTTGAGTTCTCCACCATCTACAGTTACTAAACTTTGTGAATGCCTTACACTGGCAGTAAGGAAAACAAAACCTAATCATATTAGGGTCAAAAGGTCAAGGTCATTGGCTGAAAGAAGAAAAGATGGTTTCTGTACAGTAATGTTAATTTCACATCAAAGACCCAAACCAAACTGTATTGTTAGGTTTGTCATTGTGTTTTTGCAGAATAACTTTTGTTCTAGAATAAGTTCCTTAACCAAACCATGTGGATGGCTTGCACTTAGGGTAATAAAGAAACTGCGATCTATAGGTCAGAGGTCGCTGTCATGTCAAGCCTAATAAAAAGATAATGGTTCTGCATAGTAAGTTTAATTCAAAGTAACATTCCTTGACCAAAGGTCCAGGTCATTGCAGGTCAGTAATCTCCAGAGTCAAACATGGTCCACTACTGCCAACATAAAGGACTATTAATAATGGGGGGTGTATAATGTGCTGTTCATGGTACTTTTGTTATAACATTATATTAATTTTCATAAACTGAACACGCTGATGATTCTAACACATATGCAGGTTTAACACACTTTTCACATTGGAGATCATTTTCCTGATGCAGTGTAGAAAACATGTAACATTGAGACTAAAATTTGTTGTAATGTGTATACTCATAATTTTGAGTCGGACCACAAAAACAAAGATGCTAGCAGGCTGCAGGATTGAGGTTTCTTGCAACAACAATTGCCAATAATGCAACTTCTCAAAACCAATGAGGAAAGTGATGCAAATTATTTGTGGTTCCTGCAATTTTTTTGTACCAGATGCATGTGGGTTTTTTGGGGGTTTTTTTTAAAGCACAAAAATTCAAAATTAAGGTTAGTCAAATCCTGGTTGTCCATTTTGCAGGTGATCTCAATCAAGGGATATTAAGGTGGATTTAGTGTTTGAATACAAACACCTGTTATTGAGATTTGCTGCTTATTTTTGCAGAAACTATCCAGGGGTTCTGATCTAATTGTTACCAAGAGGGATATAACAAACTGATCCATTGATCAGCCATAACAGAAATTGATAGAGTGTAAGAAGCAGCAAGTTTTAATGAATGTTGAAATGGAAGATAACCAGTTTTTTTTATGGTAAGATCGTCTGCTACAGTAAATACTATAGAGTAAGAGGAAAGCTCTCCTGTTCTGATGTGAACTGAAGATGTAGCACAAACTGATGGCATGGAAATAGTTGTCACCATGTCCATAGGGCACATGGAAGGGGAACTGGAGGTTGAGAAAAAGAGAGAATAGGAACTGAAATTCCATGACAAGAAGTTGAGTACCTACAACTGGTTAGGGAAAGAACCTAAAGGAAGGATGTTAGTCGTTTTCTGTGGAGAAAATAACAAAGATAATCCATTTACTAATGAAAATGCTGGCATAGGTTAAGGGCTGCTGGTAATACAGATAGGCTGAACAGGGTGGATGGCTGTAGTGTAGCCAGATATAATGTATAGTACATAATAAGTGAAAAGTAATAAACTAGTAACTTAAATAACTGTCATATAAATAGTCAGGGACAATTTGTTTTGTGGAAAATATATATGAGCTAAAATGGTAATTTGATATTGCATTTTATGTGCAATAGATCACAACATTGCGATGGTATTGCATTGTAATCATCATGAAGACTAAGTAAGATGTACAAGTGTTACATTTTTCATATACACAGGTCCTTGTGTACAATGCATGTGGCAAACACCACAATGCCATATAATGGAGGCCGCCACACTGGTCTTCATCCAGTCATCCCAGTCCCTTGACTGACAGTCGTATTACATGTATCCCTGAAACTCTGTGGCTTTCAGACTTTCCAAATTGAAAGCACAGTTGTGGGTGGTACTGATTATAGCAAAGAGAATTAAGAATCATTCCTGAAGTACATACTATAAAATAATTGCTTGTTACCTATTACTTTCTTTTAATTTCTTCTTTCACCACACATAGCTCTTTAAATATTAATCTGCCAAAGGGTATATCTTTAGGTATCATCAGTCTTTCATTCTTAATACATGTCTAGAGGTAATGAAAAGTACTTGCCATTAGCTACTTATCCTAAATAAACTTTATAGGTATGCATAAATGTGATATATATTGAATTTGCTTGTAAATATAAGAACTATTGTAGTTATGGTATGCATTTCCACTAGTGTGTGAGAAGGCACTAACTGCACAGTAAGAGTGTGATTCAAATTAAGAAAACAACAAATTTTAACCAAATTACAAACTGTACAGGCAAGATATACAAGTACTTTACATGACGGTACTTCATTCAGTTCTATAGGATGTCATGATTGTCACTAAATCCTGATTGTTAAACTAAGTATAGTGCAATTTGCTTAATGATGATGAAATATGACACTGATGTATGTATGTATATATCCATGTGCTTTATCTACATTGGATTCTATGGCGTTTCAAATTGGCCACATATAATGGAGGAGTTGACACTTGTTTGTACAATTAGTTAAATATGTATTAGTGGTGATTTAGTGACATTTTTCTGTATTTGTGGTAACTATTTATTTATGTTGTTTTGTGACACTTCAATCCTGGGTAAATTAGTCTTTACTGTTGTACACTGTAGTCATTAGCAAAGACATGGGGTGCTTTAGAACACAGGATACAAGGAGGCAGCTTAATGAGGTTGGTGGTCTACATAAGGGGGAAATATTGGACCAAAGTCTTAGATTTCATAGAATTTGCCTTGAACCCATTACTAGGATACCAAGAAAGTGGCTAGGTATTTAGGCTCAAGATTCATTATTTAATAAATTATACAAAACTGATTTATCATTGTGGTATAATAGATGTACAGAAAGATTTTAACTGAGCATAAAAAAATATTTCAGACTGTTTATTTTGGGGATCATCATAATGTTTGGGAGTAATAAAATTGTCATTATTATTATTACCAAAATACAAGGAGAATTGTGTTGTTGTCTTCATCATAAAATGCTGATTATGGCCAATACAGGGCTTTATACCTTAGGAATTATTCTCAAGGTTTTTCAGGATTAACTAGAATCCATTTTATTTGCAAACAGTATGTGAAGAAACAGCTGATGTTAAATTTTATACAAAATCCACTTTTTGCCACTAAATGGATTATTCATAAGTGTCAGTGGCATTTCATTTTCACTACATACAGACTCCATATTAATGTACACTGCATCAAAGCCTGTAGACAAAAAGGTATGGAATTTATTTTTATTATAAGTTATTCTTTCACACATTCAATGCTGAATGTTGCAGGATATTTGACTGAAAATAATGGGACATCACTATTACCATAATTGATAGAGATTTCATAATCAGAGTACCATCTCCTACCCACCTTGAATGAATTGTGCATTACCAATAGCCCTTAACCATTGTTCTTCCAAGGCTGCAGAGGCAGTAAGTTACGTAATTTAAATGAAACCTTTCAAGACATTTTGACAGAATTGTTAAGGTATTTTAAGTGATCTTCAAGGACAGCTGAAATTAAAAATTTTTTAAAATGTATTGGACTCAAATGAATATTCTATAAAAGATGTACATCAAATTCTTTGGATGGCATTCTACAATGCATTTTATGCAGTTTGCCATTCATGGAAGCCTCTGGTCTGTTACTTTGAAAAACACAGAAAGGATAGCAAAACATATGTGCAAATCCTACACACCACAAGTTTCTAGCCATGCTTTATTTACTGATGGACATCACACTATCTTTAGCATCTTTCAGCATGACATCGTAGAAGCAGCACCTGGATGTTTATGCAGTGAAACCTGCTTTGGATGGGTTCAAAACTGCTGCCCAGAGAACTAAGGAAACCCATTATCAGACTAAATTTTTAAATGAATTTAAGATGGACCCTGCTAGTAAATGTGTTTCTATAAATGTCATTAACAATATGCTTGGAACAAAAGGTGATATAGAAAAGGACCAGAAGGAAGTAAACAAAGAAATTAATCAGGCCAAGAAAGATTTTTTTGATGAGCTTGTAGCTCAGATGAAAATTTTGAGCAGAACACAACAATAGCCACGAGTTCTACAGCTTTGGGACTAAAAAATCGGTCATTTTTTTTTTGAAATGGACACTCGTTCAACATTTTTGATAGAAGAAGAAAATTGGTAATGTATCCAGGAAAGTTCATGTCAATGGTGCAGCAACTTTGGCTGAATACAGCTTTGCAAAAAATATGATCATACTACAGAACATTTTAGGGACAACGTGATTGAGTTGTAGAAAATTATGTTAGAGCATCATTAAGTCCAGTTCCCTAATTTGTTTAAATTGGCCAAAATTGCAGTGGTTCTTCCATTACAAACAGCAGATTGTGAGGGGATTTAGTTCACAAGATGGAATTCACACTGCTCTGAGGAATAGGTTAACGTCAGAAATGGTGAATAAACTGATGACTTCAGAAACGGGAGGGGGGGGCATATAAACAATTTTCAGTTTTCAGAGTCTTTGAAGTGGAACAATAAGAAGCAGAGAAACTCGGCAAATGATATTAGGTATGCAGATAACTTGTACATCTGTTGTCAAAGTCTTATAAAGCCATTAAATGCTTGTCTTCAATTAGTTATGCATATGCCTTATAATGTTGTCACCCTTCATCTACTATTTGGCATTGCACCAGCCCCCATTACCCTCCTTCCCCCTCTGGAGGTAGGCGTGGGGGAACCTCCCCTCTTAAGAAAATTCCTGGCATCTCTGCAAAGAACATACTCTGATCTGCTGTTGCATAATGCACCAGCAGATCAGGGTCTGTGTTGTTTGTTTTACTAATTACACTTTACAAACAATACTGATAAAGATCTGCTGGTACATTATGCAATGGCAGATCTTTATCTTTCCAGTTTGCAGTTGGACTTTATTTTATTTGTCAGTATGTCTCCTACCTTGCATTGCAATGTACTAAAGACCATTTCTTCCTTTTAACTGTTGAGCGTTGAAACCATCTCTGATATTCTTCCATGATAACAAGATTTTCAAATTGGCTGCTGTGGTACTTGTACTGGATGTCAGGTTGGTACCATTTTCATTTAGGATAAAGTAGACATCATTAGAGAGTCTTTTGGTACAAACCCCATATCATAATGATCATCCACTCAGGGGGAGCAGTGACAGACATTTAAAGACGGTCTTCATGGAAGCCATATTAGATGTACATTTGGTACCTTGTTCATTAAGGATTTGATGAGAGTCCCATTTCATAATGATCATCCATTTAGGAAGAGTAATGATTTTTAAGACAGTCTTGGCATCCATATTGGATGTATGACTGGCACCATTTTCATGTAATACCAACTAAGTATCAGAAGAAGTTTATTGGTGAAAACCCCATTTTGATATAGCCATATTTGGCATCAGATCTGCCTCATTTGTATTTAGAGCAACCAGACAGCATAAGAAGTCTTTTAGTGAAAACCACATGTTGATAATATATAACCATCCATTCAAGAGGAGTAGCAATCAAGGTGTTCAAGATGGCCACTGAGGCATGACCAAGCAGCACCATTTTCATTCTGTACCAACAAGACCATGGGATGAATGTGTGTGTAAAGTTTAAGTTCAAGTAGTTTAAGAGGAGTAATGATAACAAAGTTGTGCATTCGTACATATGTTCAATGGACAACAGACCATCTATGACCAGTAGACCTAAGAATTAGCATTTTGTCTTTTGATTCATCCCAATGACTTCATACAGACTATTTCAGTGTCTTTAATACAAAGAGAGGAATTTCAATCCACAAAGTTGATGGCAGCACACAAAAGTCACCTTGACCAATATTTACTCTCCAAAACAGATGAAACATAGGCATCTAAAGGCATTGCATATCACGGAATTACGTGTATATTGTGCAGTACTTTAAATTTTGGGGTTCTACTTTTTGTGGTTATCATTGGTGAGCCAGACCACAAATTTAAAGTCAGAATGAAATATCAATCAAGCTAACATATCCCTCACCAACCCCCAGTCACATGCAATGGGAAATTTCTGTTTTAATATCATGGCTATCTGTACTGCTGAAATTGTGAAATATAGTTATGATAAGTATTGCATAACAAGAAACAATGAACTGATTGATTAGAATTTAATTTGGGGCCCAGAGTGGCCAAGTGGTCTAAAGCACTCACCGTTCCAGATCACTGCCATCTCACCTCTGTCTGCGTGGGTTTGGGTCTCAGGCTCAGCTAACATGGGTACATGAGAAAGCTTGCCAGTAGCTTCTTGTGGGTCAGTGGTTCCTCCCCGGGTTTTCCAGCGTTCTTCCTCCCAGTTACACTGGCTGCCATTTATCGCCTATCTTGTGCTGAAAAATGGCGTTATACCCTACAATAACAACAACAACAACAATTTAATCTGAATGCAAAATTTCATGAACATGAAATATCATGTAAGATTGTAACGACTACTTCATGTTTAATATAGTATTAGAAGCAGATTTATGCACTGTGCTCTTCTTTATTTTCCAAAGCAGATAATCCCATTTATGAATACATGATTGCACAAGTAATTGCTGAATCAGCAGATTAGTCCCACTTTCTCACAGTCCATTTCAATCAGGTCTTCAAAGTGCTAGTTCAGGATAACTCTGTCATGTGTGCAGATAAGCCAGCAGGCATGAATTGTCTTTGGGGTAGATGTTTTCATGTTGACCGAGACTTGATTTGAATGTACATCTCCACTGTCCTCCAGTTCATTTAACTGATCAGTCCCAATGGCCTGTGTTGAATACCACTCATGAAGTTGTATTCACCGGAAATTTACAGATTAAATTTTTGTACCACAAGGTCAATGTCACGCAGCAACAAGGGGTTCCCACGCAGTGTTGTTGTCAAGCATGTCAGGTTTACAGTTATTGCATTGTTCAAGCACCTAGTCCATAACTGTTGAGAAATTTATACTTGGATACTGGATTTTAAAAAAAACAAAGACAGAGAACCTAATTACTTTAGACTAAAATAGTTGTATTTAACATTCTAGCTCCAACATGTGTGAAAAAGAAGCTGGCATTTTATTTCAGCTCTCCGCATGTATTCTAGATGTTACAAATGAATAACTTGAGTACTGCAGTACAAATTAAACCTGTTTGCTTGCATATGGAAATCAATGTTGGTATACTGTAATTTTATGTAGATGATAGATTTGCAAAATTATATATATATATATATATATATATATATATATCAACGGGTCAGCATGTTAGCAGATTTGTGATAGATTCTTCAGCAGGTTGGGATGATTTGACATACATGGAAGCATTCCTGAGATATTCATCGTGAGTGGTCGATGGGGATTATTCATGGTCATCATGTGCATGACAACAGAATGGCAGCATCATATCTACAGAATTTTACAATTATCACATCTACTGATAAACTATTTATTGTTGAACTACTTGTACATTTACTTGTATCTGTTGATGATCTCCACTATCATCCATTCAAGTATATTCCTGTATTTGTGAACAATACTTTGGCATTAAAATTGCATCTCATTTCTTCATACATTAATCAGTCAAACAACTTTATATCTGTTATATCAAGATGATAATTCTTTATCGGCCTGATGGGAACAGTACAATTTTGACTCCATCAAAAGCAAATATAAAAGGATCATATCAATTACATGTCATATTCCATGCATTGATATACATGCCAACTTAGGAGTTGTAACGATCTTCTATAATTCATGTGGTGAGAAAAAATCCAAAGGTGTGGTGACCATTGTTCTGTGCATTTTGCAGGAAAGAAATATATATAATTTTAGTACAGAACCTAAGCTGATCAACTCAAACAAGTCAGTTACTCTATCTTATCATGGGTGAATGTTAAAATTGTACATTAGATAAAAGTGCATTGCCCCAGGTAGTAGAGTGGTTTAAAATGCTTGCCTTTACAGATCACTGCCATCTCACCTTTATCCACCTGGGTTTGAGTCTCTGGCTCTGCCAGTGTGGGTATGTAGGAAAGCTGATAGTAGCTTCCTGTCAGTAGGTGGTCCTTACTAGGGTTTTCCGAGCTTCTTCCTCAACCAGTTAAACTGGCCACCATATGTAGCCTATTTTGCATTAGGAAATGACAATAAACCCTAAAACAGCAACAAAATAGAAGACCAGTATAACAGACTTTCTTAAGTCCTACAGCCTACAAGTACCCAAGATAAAAACTAAGCATAACAGGACTAATGTTGTCCTACACTATACATTTGACCTGAGCAGACTAAAACTGCTTTCCAAAATTGAGGAGTAATTAGTTATCGGTAAAGAAGTGTATTACAACATAATGGTGTAAGTAACCTGATTGTATGGACACGTTTGCAGTTTATATCTACAGCACTTTTCTGACAACCTGTCCAGTGTGACTACTGCTCTCTTAGGGTGTCACATTAGACAGGTTGTACTATATAAAAAAGATTGACAAACTGGAGCTATTAATAGACCTTTCTGTTAAGTGTTAAAAAAATTCTTTTCCTGCTATAGTGTTTTAACCCTAGAATTACAAATAAATTCTTGGAGGATATGCCGATAAAGTTATCTTTATCAGGGAAGGATATCTCAGGGTCCAAACAAATTGCCACCTCCACATATTTTCAATGACTGTATGCTTTGCTGAAGAAATGACCAATATGAAATTTTACAAGGTGTATCAAGTATTGCATTACCACTGCAGTTTTAAAAACAAAATTACAAGAAAAATTATAATTTAATTGACATAAGTCAAATACATCAAATTACAAATATGTGCATTATAATTTGTAAACTTGACTAGTGGCTGTAGCTGAACAAGACTGTCATGATGTAACCATATCCAAAAAAGTGATGACTTGTTCATAACATATCTCAATTGTCCATCTGCTCTTGCACTGATATTGGTTTAAATACTGGCAGAAAATTATCTGACAACAAAGTATAAGTTTTATTTCAATGACTTGTTATGGCAATAAAGACCTTTAGAAATGCAATGCAAATTTCACTGATATACATCTTGTTTTGCTTTTAGAAATTTGTAAAAATTCAATCAGCTGCTTCTAACTTTTATCCTAAAACCCCTGAATTTTACAAGCTCTAACATCACTTTATCCCTCATAAACATACATTGGTTTGCCCTTGACCCCTAGACCAGTGACCTTGAACACAGACCCTGCCAAAGGTTGTTGCGTTTGGAACTCTTCCTCTGTTAAACCTGTTTTTGCACATGTCACATACAGCTCATCAAAATTTTTCCCACCAAAGCAACAAGATGTAGTTTTCTTTGCTGGGAACTCGACTGATCTTAGTTCTTTACCTGAAATAAGAAAATTTTAAGTAAATTTTAGCATTAGTATATTCAACAACTGTTTGTGAGAAACAGTAAAGTTTCATTTGCTTGAATACATTTCAAACATGCTGAATCATCATGAGAACTTGCTTTAATTACCTGACAGAATACATGTATTACTACCAGCAATATATTTGAAGAATGTTTACTTGAACTACCAATATGCTGCTCTGATTCAATTGGTCCCTTAAAGCTTTGAGCTATCGAGGTGCTACTGTAGTTAAAATTTTCTGGGGTTAACAGAAATTTTCTATGAGAGAGAAACTGATAATTCAGATGAATTCATTTTGGATTGGACTTTGGATTTTTTTTTTTACGTAGCTTTAACAATTTTTCAGTAATATCGCTACTATGACTGCAGTGTGGCAGTTTATAGTAATGTATAGCACTGGGGCATCACGCCGCAGACATACAGCATGATGTCCTACTAAGTTACATTATCCTGAGTGACACCAGGCCGACCAGTCCTAACACTAACCTTTAATGCTAAGCACTTAGTGAAGCAGCTGTTAGTACCATTTTTAAGTCTTTGGTATAACCCAGCCGGGGTTTGAACCTGCAACCTCCTGCATCCGAGAAGGATACTCTCACCACTAGGCCACCAAAGCGATTTGATATTAATTTTGGTCAAGTGAGGTTAATCTGTACTATGCAGTTTTAATTTTAATAATACACTGAACAATATCACAAACTTTTTTTGTTTTCCTTCTTTGTTAGTAGTTTACTAATTGAGAGTGCTGGACAAATTAAACAATTTTTAATATTAAAATGCTGGTTTTCATTGGCTTTGTCCAGGAATAAATAATTAAAAAACAAAACCACATCGCTAAATTCTAATTCCAACACTGCCATTTACTAACCTACTCTGACTTATATTTCTGGGCCACATATATTTTTATTAAAAAGAAATGCTCAGAGTCCCTGTATTACATAATGATTTCTTCATTGTGCATTGAGTAGAGCAGAGCAAACACAAAAATCATTAAATGATGCATTGCTGTGTGACTCGATATATTAGCCATATACTGCATCATGTATTTTCCTTAGCCTACCTGATATAAAATTTAGTACTAGTATTATGTACAAGTTAAAAATGTATAATACAGTGACTAACGGAGATTTATTGTGACTTTATCTTACTTTACAAGGACCACAAAAAAAATAAAAATAAAAATGATGACAATGAGAAAATAATTTCAGCACTGTCATTATAAAACACTATTATCAATTTTTCTATCATAACGCTGAAATAATTCTACTAGCAATAAATGGAGGCTTCAGATGTGGAGATGCTCCTACATTAAAGTAAAAAAATTACATTGCACTATCACAAGTGCAGTGTAGGAAACACTAAGCATCATCTTTTACTTTTTGTTTATAGGAAATATGCAAGTTTTGGTGTACAATAAATCTCAGGAGAAAAATTGCATTATACCAACAGCTTGAATTACTTCTATAGCTTCTAGTCTTTCAGCTTAAGGGCACTGGTTGGCTGTGGGTGGAGTGAACTGAGTAAATGAAGTGCTTCATTTACACCCTGATCAATTTTATGCAAGAATCCAAGGCAGGGATTCATAAATTGTACATATCAATCAGAAAGATACTAATTAGCTTCAGGTTTTTAACAGGTTGGATGGAATTGAAAAACTGGTGTACAAAGAATTAAGATGCATTAAGAAGAATTAAGACTGCAAAATGCAAAATTTAATACATGTCATATCTGAGAGACAAAAATATTTAAAGACAAAAGTTTGCAATGGCAGAGCGTATGCACAAAGTTTGCAATGGCAGAGTGTATACACAAAGTTTGCAACCATGATCACTTAAGGAGGCAAGTACAAAGGAGTAATGCTCATAACAAATGCAAGTTTAATTTCAGATACCCCAAATATATCCCACTATCCATTCACAACTTGTCCAGTTATGACAATCATCTATTTTTCAAGATTCTTGTAAGGCATAATACAAATGAAGAGTGATAAATAAATTTAATTCAGCAAGGATTCCATAGTTGACAGGTTCACAAAGGATCATAAGAAAATAACAGAAAAAATTATTAGATTTATAGATAGCATTAAGTTCTCAGCTCACAAGGCAATCATAGATGGAACCTTTTTGTGTCCTTTGGAAGTTTTCAGAGACCCATATAAATCTGAGTAAAGCCGATAAATCTGTACTATTTTTCCATCATCTCCAATACAGCTGTATAATTTTTGTATGTTGTCTCCAGAAGAGAGATATATCTTCAACGCATTTATTTTAATGGATGTATTCTGCTGATTCCAAAATTTTAAACCAATCATCATATCCTTTCCATTTTACAAGCACAAACCGTTTACCATTTGTTCATTTGGTCTTAAAAAGCTTTTCAATTTTTGAACATTGAATGTGGTTGTATCGATTTGCTTTGGTAAAACATCAACCCACTTTCGGGTTTTGTTTTGAGTGAAATATTTTCATATTTTAAAGTTCATAGCTCAGTTAAACCTTTCGACTACAGATGCTTATTTGTCGAATAACTTTAAAAGTATTCAATATTTTTTTCCAATAAATCCTTAACTTTTATATTTAAAACTCTTTTCTTTCATCCAACAGCATCCTTTCATGCATTAGAATTATGAAGATTTCTCTGAAAGGATCACATATGTCATTTCCCTTTTTCGTTTTTACTATCTCAGCACAATCGTATTTTAAGAAAATGGCTATCATTTTCATCTGTACTTTTATGTTTGCACATCAAGAATATCAACAACATATACTCACATGTCAACAGTGTCTGCCTGTCACTGCTCCTCTACCACTATACACCTTTTTTAAAGGAAAAATATGTTTTCTTGTTTGCTTGTGCAAGGTGTTGATAAATAGTTCAGTGTAACGAAAATAAGTCAAGCTCTGCATATTTCAGACAGTAAGGAAGAACTTGTTCGATATATATGAATGTTGGTGAGCTAATATAAGTG
Organism: Megalonaias nervosa; assembly: GCA_016617855.1. Lineage (NCBI taxonomy): Eukaryota > Metazoa > Mollusca > Bivalvia > Unionida > Unionidae > Megalonaias > Megalonaias nervosa. The sequence goes on from JAECUM010035535.1 coordinate 49,008, forward strand.
ATATTTTAATCATGTTCATTTGCATTAGCAAACAACAAACACAACTACTTTTCTCCGCTAAGTATTTTTACAAAAACTGAATTCATAACTATATAGAACATAGAAGTCCCAGTGCACTTGGGTTAGGTACCTGTTTCGCAGTCAAACTGAATAACCTTGCCAGCACCGTAGCAAGCCACCCAGAGCTTCCCCTCTGTGTCGCTTGTCATTCCGTCTGGGAAACCTAAAGACTCGATAGTGTCAGGTCCACCAAAATCCACTGCAGTCCGTTGGTTGCCTAGATGAATAAAAGAAAATTAAAATAAAAAATTACTAACATTAAAAAATGTAATGCAAAGAAATAAAAAATACAAAACAAAATGTCTCCATCCTGTCACAATGTCTGTTTGGAGACCAAAGGAATTATTGAAGATTTCATTCATAGGAACTTCATATTTACAAAGTGTACAGGAAAGTATAGGAATCGTGTCGTTTTGGAGTTTTGCTCCATAAAGGAAAGTGTAAATGATGGATGGATAGACAAAGTGACAGAAAAAAACAACATAAAGGCATTGAAGCTGAAGAATTATTAAAAGCAAGAAGTCACATCTGGTAGTATCATTATGGGGCATTTAGAGTTTTCTTACTAATATTCGCCAAAGCCTCCTAAAGCCCACAACTTCGCTCTTGAATCTTACGTGATTGTGTTATTTACGCAAGTGTGAGCACATGGTGAGCCTTATGCAAGAGGATCCCTCGTGGGCAGCCCAAAAGGAAGTTGCCAAGAGGTGCCTTTGTCAGCCAAATACACTATTACAGCTAGCAGTAAATAGTATTGAACGTAACTTTAGTATAAGCAGATTTTCTTTGTGAGAATATACAAGGCCAAAAACACAATAACAACAATTATATTCTGCTGAGATTCCTTTATGTGAGAATATTTTATATTGATTGCGGCTATATTATGCTTCATAGATACTATTTTCTTTTAAGTGGCTTAAGTGGTTTGAGTATCCTTGGATGCTGGAGGTTGTGGGTTAAAACACTGGCTGTGTCATAACAATTTCATAAAAATGGTACTAGCAGCTGTCTTGCTTGGCTCTCAGCATTAAGAAGTTAGTGTTAGGACTGGTCCGCCTGGTGTCAGGATAATGTGACTGGGTAGGACATGATGCTACATGTCTGTGGCAAGATGCCCTAGTGATAGACATCACTATAAACTGCCACACTACAAACATCATAGCGATATGACTTAAATTTGCAAAGCTATGCTAAAAATAAAAATAAAATACAGGTGAGAGTATATTAGATCATTACCGCTGTATATATTATATAATGGAGAAACACCTACTGATAGATGCATATATTATTTAGAAAGGATTAAAGATTAAATTGCTATTGTGCATAAATGCATAATATAGATTTATGAAAGAGGCTCAAAAGATGCATGATTCTTCAAATACCTATTCGGAGACCCTTGATAAAAAAAAAATGAAGCTTATAATTGTATTGGAAGAACAACGATGTAAATATGGCGAAGCATACATCAGAAAACTAGAAAAGTCATTGTATGATATTGCGCACGAAATGTTTAAGTCGCTGACATTAATCGAGTCATCATTCAAAGATAGTGAATGTAGTAAATATGTTACCATGATCGCGAATGTGGCGAGGATCATCACAATAAAGCAAATAGTGTCAGTATTAATATAACAATAGCATCAATATTCCCCTACCTTGATATATGAAAAAAAAAATCCACAATAATGATGAGGAAAGCCAACTGGCCCTAAGTGACGATTACTACTGTATGTATCAAATTGAAGAACAAGAGACCATAGGAAACATATATGAGCATAAGCGTGACAGGTCGTTTACCATTTCTGGATACAAACAAACAAGGGATGGCTGCATACGAGTTGGTGTGACAGCGATGAAATATTAGGGGTAATTTGGCCTAATAACGTTTTGAAGAAAATCGTATCCGAACAGGGACCTAGCGAAGATGAGCGTGTTTATTTAGTACAGACTGAGGTGACACTATATGTCACCTTTTAGGCTAGAAGTTATTGTAAAATTTACGGCCGTAAAATCGCGTATTATCCATCGGATTATACTGAGTTTTCTCTGATACCAAAGCATGAAAGAGAGGAAATGCAACACCTACTGATCGAAGCAATCAAGATTCAATTGAAGACAAAACTTTTCATATAGATAGAAACTTAAGTTGTATCTGATATAATCAATGCAAAGGCCTTGGAAAACACGAACTCAGCGGTTGAATATGCCATTATAAATATTGCAAATCATATTTGCTGCTCGCGTTACTTGTTGGCCCTTGTGGTCGACCATGATTAAAATGTGTTATCGGAGTATAGTGTAATCAGCTTTGCCGACCAAGTGGGTCTGTTCGCAGGTATTATCGCGGGCGCCGGCAAAGACTCGCCAAGGCAGTAAACACAGAACCTATCATCGTGGAAAATCCTGATGATGTTGTTGAGAAAAAAAACAAAAAACATACATAAGTCAATGAAAAAATACCTAGGACTGAAACGATTACAGTTTCTGATCCTGGTATAATATAAATATTTAAAAACTGACTGACGCTGTAAGCAATTAGACACTTATTTTCCCTTGTATATCAGCTTGCCTATCGTTAATGAGATAAAGCAACTCACGCGAGAGTGTAGAATCCAGATTCCTTGCATAATGAGAAAGGTATATATACTTACCTTCCTATGACTCACCAATGAGCTACGACCGGTTATGCAGTAACTTCCCAGTGTTGAAACAGCAAGATCAACTGAGTCAACTGAAACAATCTGCGTGCGAGTGTAATATAAAATTACTGAGAGACTCAAGAAAAGCAGATGTGCATGCATTATTAGGTTTCACAGTCGAACCGTATCAGACCGTAGGACAGCTTCATGCAACAACGGCACGATTAAATATTGAAGTTCCTTCACGGTCAAAGAGGACTGATATTACATGTGTGGTCTTTGACGAGGAAAAACGCTGACGCATTGCACGTGCTATTGATGAAGAGGATGTTGTGTCTGGTCCTCAAACAACACCAGTCCGAGAGTTTAAGTTACCCAAACACTCTCGTGAACTTCAAGTTTACTGGGCGATTATCCGAAGTGTATACATGCCAAACATATATACTATGAACCATCTCTAGAATATGCGTCCTGGAATTGTATTAATGATGCACCACCTGGGCGAGACGGCGCTGCCGTCCGGATTCCAGGTTGATATTATTCTCAGTGTGGAATTGACCATGACTGGCCATGTCACCAAACATAGCTTTGCACTATCTTTACCATCACAGCCCTATTTTCTTTGTGGTACCTGTGCAATCTTGAACAGACAGATGCTAAGAAATTGATAAAAGTTATGCAAAGATTCTAGAGAAAAGTTTGAAACATACTCCAGATGAGGTTAAGGGTGAATGCTTTCCAGGCGCTTGGATGTTTAGCTTCATACTTCCCCGTACAAACCTTTTCGCGGATCGAATTATATTCTAACACAATCGTAAATTCATTCGGTCAGTAATAATTTGAAAAATTCTGAAAATCCGTGTTTTAAACTGATGTTCTTGTTCGCGCTGCATACTACAAGCTATAATAAAGACAAACTAGAAAGAAAAAAATACCTGGGCAAACTTAACTTTCGTAAAATTGAATTTCCTGTAGACGTTACCAACAACAGTAAGTTTTGGCGACTCAACCCTTATAAAGGTTAATGTCTTTGATCCACAGTGAGAAACGCGCGGTACAATATTGATTGCTATTGTTATCGTGCGTGGACATGACATGTTACGTAGATGACATTGGCGATTTTGTCCATGTATTATACACAGGAGCAACAAAGGTGGTCGTGGCCTTGTCTTCGTGCGCTGCACCGATCGCTGAACAAATTGCAATGCGAGTTGTTGATAAGATTATAGATGGGTCGTTGGTGCGATATCATTATGTGTGGATAAAAGATTTTCGACGAATGGTATACCGACCATCAAGCACAAGGTAAAACGTTTTCATGCAGATGCTGCATGTACGTATTTAGCACGCAACAGCTGCTTGACGACCATAACATTTAAGGATTACCTCCAGTTCCATTTAACCTGTAACACCATCAGTGGCGGTTACGAAAGTGGAGATTCCGCAAGCATGTCTTCTCAGTGTTACAAATTATTTGGGTTTTCATCCAATGAGGAACTCCTATCTAATATTGATTACTCCGACAACCCTCGTATATCTTGTATACCACAATCCCTGATCGACACACCTTTGTTTTGCTCATGTGGACCGGGACAGGCACATGCTTGATCTCCGCGAGGAGACCTTAATGTGGACCGGGACAGGCACATGCTTGAACTCCGCAGGGAGACCTTAACGATACAAGTGTATATTAGACAGTAGCCATTCAAAAAGGTACAAAACGAAACCGATAATGTATAAACAATAGCAAGATTTGAAAAAGAATTAAATCGCGCGATTGAAATGGAAGAGCCTTTGAAGATAGATCTAAGTAATAAAGAGTTTAAGTTTTATTATTACCGGCTAAGGATCCTAACCAAAATTAATGAAATGAAATAACAAGTGATAGTCTCAGTATTTTCTTCCATGTGATGCTTTCTTGCAAATCGATGAAAAACTTGTACAAGACGCAAACTCCCATACTAATTACGACCCCCACGAGAAATTTGGATTTGCCAACAATGGTATCATGGCGTTGTTGAGCAGCGTACATTATTTCATGAATGGAAACTAAACTGAAGCATGTTTTTGACCAACGTTGACGTTGCTACAACAATTACCAAACTTTCTAGCTATTGTGATGATTATGCGGTATCCGCTGACCCGTCCATGATGTTTTACAGGGACGCAAACGATCGAGTATTTCCGTCATAAACTTGAGCAGAATGCTTTCGTGAACCTACAATCTGTTGGTATGGTGTTGATGGTAAAGTCGTGTTGTCAAAATTAACATTGTGGATACCTGTGATAATCCCTTCAATGGCTGCAGAAACAGTTTTTTTTTTGTCCTTTACGAGATCTGAAGACACATCACCACTATCATTTCTCTCATATTCGATAAAAGTCAGCGTTCGGCAGTTTTCATGGTCAATAACTACTCAACAGGGTGTCAGCACACCAAGACATGTATTCATATCGTTTCTAGACTTAATTCGTGTACATCAGAGATAGGTCCGTAGTAAAATGATATCTGACCATGTAGGAGTTTCTTCCGGTCAACCAGGAAGCCACCGAAGAAATCTTGATTGACTTCGACAACAATCATGTCACACGTGCATATTACAAGCTGTTCCCGTTTACGGGTCAAGACCAAAACGTTGACACGGATGTGCAGATTTCTCCCAAAAGACTTCGCCATGTTGTACTCAATCTATTACCTTTCGTTGCAGCACCTGGACCTGGTAGACATGTACTTTCATGCATGTGTTACTCATCTGCCTGTTGTTGGATGGCGTAGATGGTAGGATGAGGGTTATTTACGCGCCAGTGGAAAACTAGTTAAATCTTCTCAAACTAATAATTAAACCTATTATGTTTTTAAATAATGTCAAATCACTTAGTTAAAGATGAATTTAGCCCAGAACAGCTTGCGAAAATACAGAGCACAACAGGAAATGGTACTGGATCACACTAAAATGGCTGCGTTAGTTGTCGTCGGAACTGCATCCGGGATAGATCTGAAAAAGCCGGTTGGAGGCCGCATACAGTCTTGATGACGAGTAAAAAAGGAAAAAGCCTTCTCGACTACCCGGGACGACTCGCAAAATAACCACAGGCATAGGTCTTCGATTTCCTGGTACAACTCGCAAAGGCCTCACCGTTGATAAGTATGCAAGCGACGTTTCTCGCGTGTAAATGGACGAATTTTGATTCATTCGCTATGACAAAGTCAGTCAAGAAATTCAGGGGTGACTTTATGCAGGATGAACTCGCATTGATGATTCTCCCGCATGCGTGAAACCGGGATTGTTAACCTGGATTCATCAACAGGACCTGGAACTAACTGGGTCGCACAGATATCAGCGCCGCTACATCGTTTGTATTTTAACTTGTACGTGCTTGCACCACACTTTAAGTTGTTGATTATTTGACCTGGGGGGGGGGGGGGCTAGACAATAACCACTGTTTTTATTCAACACTGGACGGTCCAATATGTGCACATCTTGTTGTGAAGCACTGAGAGCACTCGAGCGTTCACCAACACCATGCGCGCTTGTTGGTTTTACCTTGTCACTTCTAAAGTACGTTTAATAGTATACTAAATGCCTATTAATATTTATCGACAATACAGCGCAGGGACGCGACCTTAATGTAGATCTTACCAGGTTTGCCACCAAAATGGATTTGAGTTTACCACCCGGGTTATTTTTGACGTCCCTCCGGGCGAGCTTGTGATTTTCCTGGATCAAACCTGATAATTTAAACGTCAGCAGCGTTGTTTTGAAGCCGAAAACTGCTATCGCAAAAAACCTGGACAAAATCGCTGAGAACCGAGAATCGGAGACTCCGGTGTGTCAATATCCAAAAATACGTGAACGATGCTGATGCTGCAGTGCTATCATCTATTATACACCCTCATCATCACGCATAATAACTTCATGGAGCTAATTCAAGGAATATTAATCAGCAAAACACTGGAATAAAATGACGTCATAAACTTAGCAAATAGTCGATGTGTATTCCATTCTCTACAAAATGACTTTGATAGACCTTAAAGGTGAGCGAGTCCGATCAGAGTAAGATCCTTACTTGCGAACCAGAACTAAAGGTACGTGGGGTCCAATGATAATACTGATAAATAATCAGCAACGTATTGTTGTGGGGTATTTTTTGTCACTACTATCATGTATTGACAACCTGACAATGTCGTTCGTTATGAATTTTTCACATATACAGTGTCAACACCATTAAACGCCGGAGATGAAATTCAGTTGCAAGTATTCAACGTCTATCCGAAACTGCAGCAAAACTTAGCACTCGAAACAACCTACTCTGCAAACTGGCTGGCTCAACCTGGGGTACCAGTGCTCAGACACTCAAAGCATCAGCACTGGCCCTCTGTTATTCGACAACCGAGTATTGCGCTCCTGTCTGGGGTTGATCATCCCACACTAAGTTAATTGATGTCCAGCTCAGCACAACAATATGCATAATCTCTGGAACACTACGTCCTACTCCTTTATCATGGCTGCCGGTACTCAGCAACATTCTTCCTCCACAGATGCGTGGCCAGGAAACAACCACAAAAAGTGTTGGCTAAAGTCTATGCCAGTGAGAAACTTCCACTGTACATGGACATCACCTCACATCTAGCAGTCCGCTTGACTTTAAGACACCCAATCTGGTTAGGTCTGTTGCCGGAGAATATGACAGATATTTCGGCATGAAGTGTCAAGTGGTCTTGCAAACCGCTCCCTCGTAGATGAGTTATCTGTCTGCCCTCCTGGTTTCGACCTTCCACGTCATCTGTGGACCACACTAAACCACTTTTGGACCGGAAAGGGTCGTTGTGCAGTCAACCTTGTCCGATAGGGCCAGGCCACTATCTCTTCCTGTTGCTGTGGAGCTCTTCAGACCATGTCACACACTGTGAACAACCGTCCACTGACAAAGTTCCCCGGTGGACTGCAGGCACTGCGCCTTGCTGATGATGACGTTGTTAAATGGCTGAGCACGCACTGCACACGACAATAATAATAACATCTATCCGGAAGGGTACTTAACCGTCTTTGACACTGGTGTTTAAGATTTGTTATTATACATATGTGATGCATTCTGAACGCGAAAAGAGACGTCACTGTCAAGGGTGAAATCAGCAAACCGACTATTTCTACAACAATTAAGTGAAATTCACCTGCGAATCCACCTCGGATAGATTCCCGAGGGATTATATTAAACAAACATTGACTCAGCGTAGAGGAGAAACATCTCAGCCGTTATTAAATAAGGATGCACTTGGACGAAAACGATCGTTAGAGGCACAAAGCAAAGACTTCGGTGGTTTGTTTCTAAATGAACATGGTGCCAAAATCCCCGGACCACAATCGCTGGAGACATATATATTTCACTGGAAAATATTTTCTATGCATAGACACATTTTCAACAATTTGGGAGTTTTGTTCCAGAAATAAAAGTGTGAATGATGGATGGATGAACTGAAAAACAGACAAAAGCAATAAAAATACTGAAACTAAAGAAATGCGAACAGCACAAAGCACATCTACATCACTAGTATAATATGTGTACTAACTGTATAGTGTTGAGCTTTGTCTTAGAAACTAAAGTTTAACTGATGGATGGATGGGTGGACGGATAAAATGGACAAAATATTAAAAATTCTGAAACTAAAGAATCGCTGGGTGGGGAATAACACAAGCAGGAATGAAAAAGAAATTTTGTGAAAGAGTTTATATATAGGTCTTTTTACATTTGTATAATGGCTGCATTTCAAATATTTAAAGCTGTAATGTTCAAGTACATAAAGCCCGATTGTGGTAACATTGCTTATTTTCCCCAAAATCGAGAAAGACAAACAGGCCCCCTAGGTGTTCACATTTTCCGTAACCATTCGGAAAGCGTGAGTATATGACGTCAGAGGTGGGAATACTATTGGCACGACCGTCTGTTGTACTCTACATTATGTATTTGCCCAGGGTTAAACACAAACTTATCAAATACAAAAAAAAAATTCTTTTAATATAATATCCATTACCAATACTGAATGCTGTCATATTTGTAAACGTAACTTACCATGAAAACACCGTATCAAATACTTACAATTTTTTGCAATTAAACCAACGGAAAACTCCCACACCTATTAATTATATTTCTTTTTCTTTTTGTGAACTATATTCAGGAATAAGCGCTAACAGTAATACTGTGAACAATATACCCAACCTTTCTTAACATTCGTTGATATTTCTTTTCAAATTAACATTGGTGTATATATCCACCAACACCTTTCGTAATTTTGATTTGACAATGATGGTTGTTGACTCTTTCGGATATTTTATGGAAAAAGGGAGGAATCCTATTGAAATTAGAAACAAAGATACAAATAAATGCGCACCTGTGATCATAGCTTTATTGCAAAACGATCTGCGTTTTCTGTACACTCATACAAATACACAGACACACACAAATAAATATGATCTTTAACGTCTAAAGTAGGAATAAAGTTTTCTGATAGGTTTTCGAGGTTTATGTCAACTTATTTTGAAGCAACCCAGTTTGACATATATCGTGGTCATGTATGTCATATCACTGATTAAGTCTTGAAATTGATGATGTTCTATTCACATTGCATGTGTGAATGGGGATTGGGGTGATTAGTTGAGACTTAATACAGACCACACACACACACACACGCACGCACGCACGCACACACACGGTGTATTCTAATGACGTAAGAGCTACGCAGAGAAGAATTTCCTGTGTACTACTCAAGAAATAGTGAAATGCATTGTAGCTACCAAGTCGACGGCGACGGTTATCAGAAGCGTCACTTAATATTTGACAACAACGGCCGATGCTAGTAATTATTTTGATGAATATCATAAATGTTTTGTACACCAGAAGTTTCCATTACAAAACCTACTAATTTCTCCTGTTGTTATGTCGAAATCAAAGGCATACACCTTCCTGGGGATGGAATCGATGTAGAACATGGTGCGGTTGTCCTCGGACCATGCAAGACCGTTGGAGATGCTGATTTTGTCCAGGTGGGTTTTTAGCGTCCCATCCTTTTCCAGGCTGTAGAGTGACCCCTGGTGGTGTTCCAGCACAGTCGGCTTGGTTTCCATTCCCATTGTTCCTGGATTAGAAGAACTGCTTTGTTGAAGGAGATATTCGAATGAATGAATGAATGAATGAATGAATGAATGAATGAATGAATATTGAGGTTCATGTGCCACATGCATACATTCATTAAAGCTGTATGGTTATAATTGATGACGTTTATATCCATGAGTAATGGACATTACAGATGAAGTTTGTTGTATATATTCTACCTCAGGTCTTATTGGATCTTTATACATTTAAAAAAACGATTTTGCGTTTTAAGAAAGGCACATTTATCTTGATCAAAAAGTCACAAAGACGTATTAAGCACGAGTAACGGAAAAAATGCTTTCTAGTCAAGCTTAACGTAGTAACAGAATGAAAATTATGTCTCTCATGGGCCTAGGGTTATGTATCTGTAAGTATTGGTTGCAATTCGTGGTATGAAACATTAATTTATGTACACAGAGAATAACATATGTTTAGTAATCATGACCCTGACCTTTTACTTGTTGACCCAATGATCGATACATATTTCATAACAGATATATCCGTTTTAGGTGTAGAAGTTTTAAAATGTTAATATTGTTGGCATCATGTGCCCAGAAAGTATTAGCGGATAAGGAAGAAATTTTAATTTCAAGTGACAAAATTTTGCCATCAACCTACATGACGTTTTATGGGCACACACAGAAATGGCTCCTAATTTCACATTTGCTGTTTTGGCCTTGACCTTGAAGCTGAGCATGTGAGTTTGGTAAGTAACTAGACAAAGGTCTGCAACATTTCGATAGACTCAGTGTTGAACGAGGTAAAAATGTTGGACCCTTACGTGTTCTTGAAATTTAAGATATTCATGTGAATTTTAGTAGTGATGGTGTATGTTTAGTAGTGATGGTGTATGTTTGAGTGAAGATTTGATAAAATACTTCTTATTGTTAAGATATTATAGAGTGAATATGAAAATAGTTTGACCAAAATAACTGATAATTAATGGTCATGAGACATTAAACTTCCTGAAGAGCGTACGCATGCGTACCGCAAAACAAAACTGAACAATGACATATGCCGGTGAAAGTTTCCTCGGCATGTATCTTTCCGTTAAAAAGGATAAAGCTGAGAAGGGAAATCCAAACCCAGTCTCATTCTTGTTAAATCAAACATAAAGTATGAATCGAAAAAAGATGACAGAATCCTTTAAAGAAAGTTTCATTAATGATCAATAACATAAGTAATATTATTAATTCAGGTCCGATAGTAACAAGACCCAGGAGTACATGCTGAAATGGTGTTTTCATAGTGATTAAGAACATGTTTTCGCAAATAGGGAGTACCAGCCCATAATCTTCCTGAAGGGTCACATTTTCCATCGTTAAAACGTGTGTTCTTTTCCTGGTCCACTTCCATGAGTTTTGACACTGCATTCGTTTCCCAGTTCATATGAGCTAAACTCTTGCCCAGTCCAACCATGTATCCCCCTTTCCGGCAAGGCGTCACGAACCCTACAGATGCATCTATGGAAAAAGAGAAAAAGAGACAATAAGTATTTACATAAAATGAAGGATATGCGTCATCTCTATCGTGGTTATCTACGTCACCGGCCAAACTCATCATCATAATAGTCCTTAGAGTAGTTTGACGTGAATTCTAATAATACTCACAGTACTTCTAAAGAGTTTTTTCTGCATGTTAATATTAGTGTCCATAAACCACAAACATTAATTTAATAACTATGAAAGGTTCGTGAGAGCCTTTTTTAACTCCTGGAAACCGTTTTTTTTTTTTTAACATACTCTCATTAACTTTCTTTCCTTTTTCTTTTCCTTTTGTTTTGTTAAAAATTTGGAAAACTGAAGTTCAGTGTGCATGAAGGGAAGTCCCAACAGTGGTTTTACCAAACGCAAACCCAACACTAAAGCTTTAAACTAAAGAGTTTACATTATTCGAACATGAAATCCACAACCAAAGTTTGGATATACACTGCATAATTTATTTTAAATTAAAAAATTTTGCACATACGTGCTTGACAATCGTCCAGATTGCTTTTCACAACTGGATTGCAGTATTACAATTTGCTGACCATAAATGAAACTCTAGGACCACCAAATTATGTCCATATTGAACAGGTGCACTTTATCTAAAAGTAAAAATATATTAAAATTAACAATATGACCCAATTCTGTCCTTAATGGACAAGTGTACTTTATGTAAAGGTAAAATAAAAAATTTAACAATGGCTACCCTCTAATCTCGGTCTTTCTTATGGACAAGTGTATTTTATCTTAAAGTAAAATATGAACATTAACAATGAAACCCCCAGAAATTCTGTTCTAAAACATGAATACTAACAATAATCCTCCACCCCGAAATACTATTCTTTATGGGCAAGTGTTCTTTAACTAAAATAAGATTAATTGAAAACTAACAATACGCCCCCCACCCCCCACCCCAATTTTGTTGTCTCTGGGTATGTGTACTTTATCAAAAGGTACGGTGAATCAGACTGACCCAAATGGATCTTTTCGTCCTGCCCGGTGACGGAGTTCCACCTGTGCACATCGCCTGCAAGAATATCCACATAGAGGAGCGTCTGCGTCGCCTCGTCCCAATGAGGTCCTTCGCCGACAGTGGTAGCCCCGTTCTTCACGACAACAGTAACTGACATAGCTGGCAGACTATTAAGAGATTATGAAAGTATATCACAGTAATTAAGGAAGACTCTACATTTAAGGGACTGATTTAATGCCAAATCATATTCATGCATAAAATATTTATGCTTATAATAATAAAGATCCTTACATGATCAGGCTACTTTTAATTGGTCTTGGATAAGTCAGTTGTCCTCTAAGATCAGAATGATACGTTCTAAGTACATTTCTCACCAAATTTTCTGAGAGGCATGATTATGAATATCTGGACTCGATGTGCACTTAGTGTAACCTGGAAGCAATTTAAATCTCTCCCTTCAACTGAATAATTTCAAAACAAACTTAAGACAAATTCTTAGTATTTTTAGCGCTTTGTATGTGCACAATGCAGTTCTTGTGTGAGATATGCCTATCGGGTAGTGTAGACAAGAGTTTAAGTTCTTGTGTGAGATATGCCTATCAGTAGTATATGGGGTTACCGTAGCGTCAATGGGAATTAGCATTACAGACCCCCCCTGGGCCAGTATAGCGTCAAGAAATAAAATCTCACCCTG